>JARFOC010000271.1:199595-222490 GCA_031763485.1 Osmoderma eremita | reverse complement strand
ACGTATTCCTGAAAGTTATATTTACAATTGGAATTAACCTTTTTGCTTACCAGACGGAATACAATAAACACACTGTTTGATTAATCCAGCCGCACAATTGTTAGATTTCAAACATAACCAACCAACTTTAATAATCATTTTATTCACGTACTGACTTTCACAATAGCAACTTACACACTAAACATTCTGAAGAAAACAAATCGCTGTAGCACTAATCTACCCTACTCAACAAAAACATAGCCACTAGGAATATAATTACATTAAAAAGTACGGGTACCTGGCGATGAATCATTTTTAGCTCGACGTGCGTTAACAATATGATAATTAATTCGGGACACTTTACAGACAATAATGATTAAACAATAAGTAAAAACCAAAGGAACTACTAACAACTAAAGGAATTGTAATATAAATTTAAAATACTCCATGCAGAGTTCTAAAATTTTACACTCAGAGCCCTCTATTAGATAAAATGTTGCACTCAGCGCCATTGAAATATACATACATATGTACGTAGAATGAAATTAAAACGTGGAAAATGTTTTGAAAATAAATTGATCATGTATTGTTAGTACTTCTTTGTAGCTCACGAGTGTTAACGCTCATTCATTTAAGAGCATAAGTAATAAGTTTTTATAAAAATAGGTTCTATTGTTTAAATTGAGTACTTAAAGCACAAATTAATATATGGCTTGATATCTTCTAATGTCGCAAATAAATAGAAGATTTATTAATTTTTCGAAGCCAACTTTCTCAATTTAATTTCCCGAGTCGGAACGTAAATATGGAAAACTTGGGAAGCGGTAGGAAACATTCCGATTATGATAAAGGAGTCAATGTTCCATACATGATTTATGGAATTAATTCGAACGTTTAAAAGAGATTTAGTTGCTCCTATTGAAAACTCTGTAAGATATCTCTGGGTTCGTAAGCAAAATTCAAATTACAGACCGAATTATTTCGATAAGTCTGGAATACGAGGATAATTATATTAAAAATGACCTAAACATCACGTTTCAAAAAGCAAAATATGTATCTTACAAAATAGATCAGTGAATTTGCTTTTATTTATAATTTCATGTGTTTTGGATTCATGTTATGATTTCAAATCTAACACTCTTTCATTCGAATATTCAACCAATTTTTTCAACTTGTTTATCGTAGTTATCGCATAGTTGTTTGAAAATATGTTTTAAATTGGAGGCTTACATTTCATGTAACATACGTTTCGTAATTCAATCCACCATATTGTAATGTTTCAATTTAATGCGAAGCCATTCCCAAGTCCTGCTTCTTCTTTAGACTCTTTTGCATATACGTTCTAATGGAACTGCTATTAAACATAACTATTTTTATTCCGTAATGCGTACGTACAGCTTCAATAATTTTGCTTTCATAACACATTTTTATGCTTTCTCAATTTCGGATTTTTAAAGTAATTACCAAAAGCCAGCGGGAATTACTTGATCCAAGTAATTCTCTCTCATATACAAGCAAAGAAATTATTTCATCGATTAAGAAATTTTTCTCAATAATATAAGTAATAATTTTCTTGCCAAAAAAATATCTGCCAATATCTGACGTCTAAAGTAAAATCTAAGCATATAAATGTATTAAAAATATATCAAAGATTTTGTTTTATTAATGGGAGATATATCAATTACATCCAACAAATATAAAATAAGTAGGAACAGATGCCATTGTTCGTAATTTTAAATCGTAGAAATGCAAATAATTCAATTTAGAAAATATATTTTATCACACATCACACAGAGGCGCCAGGAAAGGTTTTCTTCCCATTTTGTATTACAATATTGGAAACACCTAATTTTTAAACACACTGTGTACCTATCGAATCCCTCCTTCCACACAACAGACTAATAAATTCGGACACGTGCTTCGGGAATACGTGGACTGTCATGGTAAACCGCATTCAGAAGTAATTTTTGTTTTCATATGAATAAACTTTCAAAAAAAAACTGACTACATGTATTGAAGTAAATGTATTATTTCCTTGGATCAAATACGTTTTCTGAGGTGAAAACAAAAATACTTTATGTATATATGTCCACAATTGGGCGAAGTTATGTAATAAAAGTTCCGGTAAATGTTGTGATTTTATTTTGTATATATACTGTGTGTTGCTACTAGTTTCGACTTTTATATCATCATCAGGCGCTCACAATAGTCAGCATGTTAAAACTATGGTAAAATTTGAATGTTGAAGTGAAGATTGAAGTTAAGTTATATTAAAATGCAAAACAAAAGCAATGATGAAAAAGGAAAATGAAGTGAATCGATATCAGTACTACGCAGTATTTAGACTGGGTGTTGCGGACGTACCTTCTCCAACACCCGGTCTGCTTCACTTCAACATTCAAATTTTAACATGGTTTTAACATGCTATTGTGAGCATCTGATGATGATGTAAAAGTCGAAACTATAGATCGTCTCAACCTCTGTATGCAGTAGGTATGGGATGTAATAGCAGCTTTTATCTCGTGCTATCCTTAGTTGCTGTCATTAGCGCTATATTTACCTCGGATTGCTATGTTGCAACATATTTACATATGTCGGTGTCGGCAAAGTACCTCTCTATCTGTCCACTAGTGTCAACTGCTGTCAATCGTTATCGTCGTAGTTTTAAAATACTTTTAGTTAAATTCCATGTTAATTTGTTTATTTATATAATTGTAGAAATCGTTCTTTTCAGAACGCTTCCATCTTTTTCGAGCGTGCACAGGGTAATATGAATATTTTTTTGATTTGTTGAAATTTTATAACCTATACATTTAATTACAGTTTTCACTGCATTAATGGCGCCTGTAGGGTGAAAACGGCCTAAGAGAGAAAAAATTTGCCTGAAGAAGAAGTGTATGATTGCAAATGCTTTAAATTTTTTAAATAAAACTATGAATGTGCCGTTCAAGAAATTTATCGGAATTTTTATTAAAAATACTTTACATCAAGCAAAATTGTTTAGGAAATTTATTTTTATTTATGTTTTATATAATAAAACTGAGTCCTTTCTGCTGTGAGAACGTTGGAGTTTGTGCCACGTCCCTCCAAGTTTTTCAATAAGAACTCCCCTATTTTAGTTTTGTCGTCAGCAAACTGGAATACGTCTCTTCTGTATGGTTTCGTTATTACATCTACATTCAATTCTCTGTAGAAAAGGTACAGCGTCGGTTCCTTAAATATCTTTCGTTTTAGCTGGACAGTATTTATCGGGAAAGAAGTATTGGCTATGCTTCTCCTTTAGTGAGGCACGAGGCACAATCCTTAAGCTGCAGACCAGAAGAATATGTAGCTAGATTCACCTGGAAGTTAGTTCAAAACATCATCGGTTGTTCTCATTTTTTATGCAATATTTTTTTGTCCCACGAATTTCCTCCCCTCCTTCTCTGTTACTTTTAACGAATTTGTTGCAAAATTCCCCACCTGTTGGAATGCGTAGTTTGGCAGACGTAATACTACGATGACATCCTTTTCAACCTTATTGCTATGCCAAATGATTTTTTTTCTTTCGTTATCAAAATTATTAGTGTTTAGGTACTTTTCTGTGTGTAAAGAACATCGTGGACCGTGACGTCACGTTCGGCGATTGGTAAATCGGACGGGAAATAAACAAATGAAGAGCGGGTATCAGAGGCACGTTCAAGGGGCGCGCACAGGGCATTCCGTTCAGCACCGTCGACAAGTAAATCGACATCTCTCTTAATAATTCTTTACAATTACATGTTTGAGTTCAAAAGTGCAAGGGCTATTATTTAAAATGGTTTATATGTGTGTAAATATTCTGGTAACTATATTTATTATTATTGATTACCTTGAAAATAAAATTCAACATTCTTTAAGTATTCTAGTTAAACTGCCTAATAGCCCCAGGATCTTAATTGCATAGTTAGCTATCTTTAATGTACTTTCTTAACGGGTTCACTGCCGCAGCGGTCGCTTAAGAGGCTATATAACTATATGGATTAATATATAATATACTTGACAGTAAACCTGTCCAAAAACAGATTTGAGAAAATTTTCCTAATTTTAATTTACTCTTACCCTTTAAATCCATTTACTTTATGAATTAATTTATATGAGCTAGGGAAATTATGCGACGATAATTACTGAAAGAAACTTTATTTCACAGATTCTTCTTTAATGGGTATGGGTCGTGCTTTTCACCACCCACGAACTAAACGAACGAAGGTAGTCATTCACATAACATTTGCATTAATTAGTGGAGACAGAAACACAGTTGAGATCAATTGCATGTTGAAATTTTAGAAAGCATTCCCTAAACGTGAGAATCGAGGCTGAGCAAATGGTATCTATTTAAATACAGGTACTGGCTGGGTTCTAAGTGGCCTGCAATCAGCGAATTTGTACCGGTAATATAAAACTTCCTGTTCATCACCTCCTTTCCTACGCTCCGTTACTGCCGGCGCTCGTTTCCCCGGCGTGTGAGAGTGTATGTATACACAACCAATTACATATTATCTCCTCTTGCGGTAATAACACCGCATGTACTCAGGTCCTGTGAACGTAACACACCGCGGCCGGCCTCTAATTGAGGGTCGTGCAAAATTGTTCAGGAATAGTTATGCTGAGTGAGGAATGGGTATGCTGTTTTGTGAGAGATTCAAAAAGATAAACTAATCGGTTAATCAATAATCTAACTTTATTAAATTAGGAAATACAAATTGCTTTTATGCTATTAAATTGGAATGCTTGAGTGTAGTAGCTATTGTCCAATGTTAAAATTTAAAATTTCTAACAGAAACAAAGTGAATAAAATTAAAATCAAAGTTAATTGAGCAAAATCTGTGTTTGGTAATATTTTCAGAATGAATCTCTAAAAAAAAAAAAAAGATACATCTCATAATTGTACACTGAACAGTACTGAACAGTATCACATTGTACTAAGAATCTAAAAGTTATAATACTTCTTCCATTATGTCTGGCGTATGCCCTGCCGTCGGCAACTAAGCAGTCGCATCTTTATGGGCTCACTGGGCTAGAGTCCACGCCACGCGATCAATGGGGCCCCCATGCCTTAGCGACAGCAGCGGAAACGATGATAAATTTTTCAGTCACTATACTAGATCCGATTACTATTACAAAGTTTACAGGCTGGTTGCTGATTTAGTCTTAGCTGATCTATGAACAATTGTTTTGTTTACTTTACATATCAAAGTATTGGAAATTATTCGCTTCGCCCAACTATATTGTTTACTGTTAGGATATGATAAATTCTTTGCTTGGTCAACTAGATCGTTAATTAAGGATCGATGAATGGCTGTGACGAATTTGCTAAAAATTCATTACAGTCACATCTATTAACTATGAACTCACATCGCAACTAGGGTAGGAACCTTATGTCCTTCACCCTATCATCTAAGTTAAATGCGTCTACTTCACAACGCATGGGGAAATTTAAGGAAAAAAAAGATACTCGCTAATTTATTATTATCTGATTATCTCTCTTATTTAAAAACCATTTTTGTTAATTCTTATGAACCTACCTAAACCAACTTACGAAGGCGGTCGTCGCACGGCTGGAGAGAGCCCTACCGAACCAACTGGATGAGATCAGCTGGGCGCCTCGTTCTTACCAAGGGTGGTGGTCGATCTTAGAGATCGACGAATTACAGTCACATTAGCGCAAAAGAGTTAGAGATGGAATGCACCTGACAGAATATTTAAGAGATTTCCGAAATAGTGAGATTGACGGGGCTATGAGTATTTCAGAATTATATCATCCTTTAAATGAAAATAATATTGAAGACGCTTTTCCGAATATTAAAAAAGCAATTAGAATCTCTTTATGCATGATGTCACTAACTGCAGTGGAGAACGGTCCGTCTCAAAACTGAAAAGGATCAAAAGTAGCGAAGAGGTAGACTTTGAAGATATCATTGGTGATCCTGCCACTCAAAAGTGTAGGAAAGTACCTCTTGTATCGGTATAGATTTTTTAAATATGTTTGCATTTGTTCGTAAATTTCCAAAAATAAATTATACCGTCGCTAATGTTGTTCGTTCTTGTTAATATGGATTCTAAATTTCTTTCGAAGGGGCCCCATGCATCTTAGTGCCCAGGGCCCGAACTTGGCTTAAGACGGCCTTACTTGCCGAAATACGTGTCTGGAGTTCTTGACACATCATGGTGGTGAGGGTATTTTTATTTTTTGTTTTTACTTAACACCAGAAAATGAAAATATTAAATAAAAACTATGATTCATTAATAAGAAACCATGATTATTGGAAAGAGACCTCCAAAGACAGGAAAGATAGGAAAAAAAGCAAGGAAGATTTTTCGAAGGAGGGAAAAATCTGTGGTCCAGCTTGCACATGCGAAGTCTGGGTGAAAAGAAAATCTCATAGGCTCTATTAGTATTCTGAAAAAAATCGATGACACTTTTAGGGAAAGTGGATGGCATTCTTGTGGTCATATCCATACGGTGAACAATGATAGACCAACCAAAAGAATTCCTAATCTTGTAGGGTAATTTGAAGTCAAGAATAATTCGTTGAATGAAATAATAAGAAGCCCCAAAGAAATCAACATCAGAGAAGAAATTCCACGCAGGATAGATATACTTCCAGGAAAGTAATCGATAATGACCAATTTGAGGACGAAACAGAACCCGCCCAAAGGAACACAAGAAAGAATTCAGTTAAGGAGATAAAAAAGGTTTTGCGAAAAGAAGAAAGCAAAAACGTTAGCTGCATACGTTCGATCCTAACGATGATCGGCACTACAACTTACACTGTTTCACATTTCGGTTTCTTTTGCCTACCGGACTCTTACTCTTAATAGCAACTTGATAAATATCCTGAGCATACTTTAGGAGTGATAAAACTGCGAAAAGATGTAAGCTAAATACTAAAGAAGTGAAATAGTCATAGACGGTCATCTCATACCAGAACTATAAACAGAAAAGTCTATACGTATGTTTAAGAACTAGCTAAGTAAATCCAAATTAGGACCGGACTACATATTCAGAAACGAGTCGTCAACAAGTCAACTGCATGTGTTGTCGAGCTGCTATTCATTGTCCCAGTGTTCAACTGTTTTAATGAGTCAAATCGAACAGCATTTTTCAAACGGCAACAGTTGAATTAGTTTCTTTGGTAGCTGCAAAAAGTTCGTGTTCAACAACAGTCCCTTTAATGTAAATGACTGTAATATCAAAAAATAAATGGATATAATGATTTTTTTGTCGATTTGATTTACTATTCAAAATAATTGTATACTATTCGGATAAAATACATAAGATCTAATTACGTATACGTGAATGATGGAGAAAATATATGTTAATTAAGTTGACCAAAAGTTAAACCGATTTAGGTGTATTATTTTTGTATAGTTTTCAGTAATTATATCGTACATGTAGCATAGCAGCTATTGATGACATTTCTGAATTCCCTGAAATTTTAAATCACAATGAGGGATGGACATTGAGCGGGAAATTCCAAAAAGTCAAGCCATTGTGAACGCGGTCTGCATAATTTCGTTCTGACTCCATGACAGGAATAAGAATATACCAGAATTCTATATTAAACCGCACCATAACCACTCACTGCTAGTAGGTTTATACATTAGACGTTTAGGTACAGATACACGGGAGATTTAAATATCTCTCGATGTTCTCTTTAAAAAAAGATTTCTATTTACTCCTAGTAAAAGCTGTATTTTACTCCATCATGTCTTTCTCCACCAGTGGTACTAAAAATTGTTGAAGTATATAAGGTAGGTATTCTTTGTCCCGTAAAAAAAGGAAAGAAAAGTACCTAAATATCTTTTTAAGTATTGCCAACCACAAGTTTGTATTCGGGTAGTGCCGTTGACACTTTTGCACCGCGCTTGGCTGTTCTTTTGCTCAAACGCCACAATTATTATGTTTGTTCACCACTCGTGTGAAATTTGATTCATTACTAATTAACGTGCTTGATTTTGCATCTGAAAATGGAATAATAATGCTATGTCTTCTAAGCCATAGAACATATTATCTGCAACCATTAGACAGGTCATTTTTCAAACCGCTGAAAACTCATTAGCGGAACGCAGTTACAAATTGGATCAGAAATCATCCTGGCTGAAAACTGACTAGATATCAATTTGGAAATTTATTGTTTAGCGCTTGAAATCTTGTAGCTACAGTAGGGCATTGTATGTCAGGTTATGATTGCAGTTTTTTTTCTTCTTAGTTATGTTTGATTTCTTAGAAGCTAACTTGCTTACATTTGTTTGCGGTAAGATTATCTTTAGTAGTCTGTTTTGTTCGCACTTTTCTCTATTTTCAGACGATGTTAATTCTTGGGCATATTGTTTCCTTTTTGTAACTCTAGGTTTCTTCATAGTTGGCACAGGTGAAATTTGATGAAATGAAGTAAAAGGGTTATGTTTTGAACACGATTGTTGAATAACTGCTTGTGGAATATTTCCATATGATCCTCAAAGGATACCAGAGCATGCCTTTGAAATACCTAACGCTTCCAAAGTATGCCATAACTCGACTTCTAGAACCAGTACGATGTTGTGATCAAGCACACGCATGATCAGCTTAACTCTCACGAGATGTATCATACAATTAACAAAATAGAAAAACCAGAAGTGCCTCAAATCGCGATCGGCTCGTATCGTCAGTTGGGGAATAGCGACCCCTCATAACTCGACTTCTAGAACTAGCACAATGTTATGATCAAGCACACGCATGATCAACTTACCTCTCGTGAAGTGTGCTTGATTACAACATCGAGCTAGTTCTAGATGTCGAGTTATGAGAGGTCTGACGCGATTTGAGGCACTTCCGGTTTTTCGATTTTGTTAATTATATGATAAATCGACACTTGCCCTCAACATCAAACAGTTGTAAAAGCCATGAAGCAGTTATTCAACAATCGTGTTCAAAAGATAATACTTTTACTTCATTTCATCAAATTTCGCCCGTGCCAACTATGAAAAAGCCTAGAGTTACGAAAAGGAAACAATATGCCCAAGAATTAACATCATTTGAAAATAGAGAAAAAGTGCGAACAAAACAGACTAAGATAATCTTACAGCAAACAAATATAAGTTAGCTTTTAAGAAATCAAACATAACTAAGTAGAGAAAAACTGCCATTATTATCGGAATCTTCAAAGCCAGAAGAAAATATTACATATCAGGACACTGACAGCAATATGAGCCAGCATAATGATGACTACTATGCTGCATGCAATGGATACTATTGTGCTAAAAGTGGTCCAAAAAGTAATTTCTGAATGTTGTAGGAAGTGGATACACGAGAACTGTGCAGGAAAAGCTTTATATTTTACTTAAGTAAAACTTGTTACTATTTTTACTAAGATAGGTAGTTAGGAATTGAAGAACTAAGTTCAAGTTTACCTCCATGTTTTGTTCCATATTGCATATTACCCCGATTAGTATGGCATATTACACGCCACACTGGGCACCATTTTTATAAATTGTGTTCTTAAAAGTGTATATTTCCTATATTGAAAGTGGGTGCAAGTTTACAAAAGATACGATATAAGAGATCAATGTGCAAACCTAATAAAGAAAGAATTTGACCAGGAAAAGAAATTTCCCTGAACGATGGCGTATTCCCCCTGGTTACCCTATGCATTTAAATAACTTCATATAAATGAATGAAATTTCATTTGGATAATTCAATTTAGGACAAGGGAGTACCTACAGCACTATTATAAAAACTATCTCGTCGCCTAAACTAAATTCTCGTATACATTAGTTATTTTTGATTACCCTTCCAGATAAGATGCGATTGTGCCTATAATTGTTATCATAATAAATGTACGATATATTGCGTTAGTTTCTCATCCAACATTGGTGCACGTATTGTTTATTATTAATGTCCTATGGCATAAATCTTCTCGTTTGACAGCCGCTTTAACGTTACGCAGAACGCATTCCGAGTTCGGCGGTAATTGATTAAAGTCGAATTTAAATTCACTCCCGCATGCCAGCACAAAACACATCTATTTGCATAATGCCGGCCTTTGGATTTATTGTCAACTCCATATCCCATAGCTTTGAACTCTAGAGTGGAGTATGGCTTTTAAAGAGAAATGCTGGTTTATTTGAGAACTAAAGGGCCGAGCGGGTATCTGTTTTTTAAACTCACAGTATGCGTATTTGCATGGCATTATTATTCAAGTCTTCGCTCGATTATTCAACAAAGATTTTGTATGCACGATACAACGGCAACAGTTTGTTACTGTTCTGTCATCTGTACTCAACAGGCTATTTCTATTGACGAAATTGGCACTCGAAATTGAAATTGAACCGTTTTCCCGGTGATATCTACTTGATGCGGAACGTTGCTTGTATACCAACCCCTTTGTTATCTCAATCTCCATTAGATGAACTGTACGCATGGCAGTACACGTGTAAATTACAAAATTTTGTGTGTAGTTGATCTTTTATTGTCGATAACTGAACTGAAGTCGATATATCTGTAATCGGTAATGTAGAAATTCCACTACTTTACAAAATGTCAATTTTTGTCTGTTGATGAAAATTTAATAGGTGATTATGAACGTTTTTCATGTTTTTTTTTTCGTTTATCGACAACACACACGAGTTTTTGTAATTCTACATGACATTGTGAATCGCTTATGGGAGAATAGCCTAATATTCCGCACCTAACTAACAAAAACAAGTTAAACACACTTGGAGTACAGCATCACGGTTTGTGATCTGCTAGCAGGGGGAGACTCTACTTATTGAATAAAAGCTGAATAGCTGAATAAAAGAAGAACATTGAAACATCTGAAGGAAATGTATTTGCCCGATGTGTCTATCTATGTATTGGATAAAGATAAAGCAAGCCATATACCCGCGAGCATCCACCTAGCCGAGTAATGCGTATTCTATTCTAACAAAGTGATTCATCTAGCTGCGTCTTTACTCCTTATTGAGCTTATCCGCAACATTCACTCGATATATAATTTAATGCTCGGATTATCATATAAATTGACCACTACTCTATTTTATAAAACCACTTTCTCTAATTGGTCAATGAATAGATCGTAACAGAACAATTGCAACGCTCGGATATTTCTTACTTTTTATTGACACACTTTTTGCAGTTGCGATTACATATACCGCATAACCATTACACGGCATTTTTGTCCGTGAATGCAAATGAGATATTTTACGGGCGGCGCCTATTGATTTACTCTGTTGGCAACACCTTACATACACGCATACAGACATTGACTGCAAATGTATGATGCATGGCAACGAACGCAATTAAATTATCAATCACCTCCGAGATAACCTTTCTTATACTGTGTTGTTCATGGTTATTGTTAGTGGCATTCAATCTTTGTCAAGAAGCTTTGCGTAGGGGCCATCATTTATCATTTTCTTTGTTAACTGAAGTTGTAATCGCTTCAGAACGGTTTAGATAGTTTAATTGATGGGGATTATACTCAATATGTATAGTTTCACTGCAAGAATGAAAATAAGTAATAGTGGAGACTATATCATGAATTTATTAGTTATCTTTCGATTATGTAGTGTATATCTTTTTTTCTATTTCTTATTCATTTCTTACCTATTCATACTACTTTGTGAATATATTCCAGTAATACTTGTTGGTTTGTTGGTTTTTCGTATAAGGCAAAAACACATTGTTTCGTGGGTGCGTAAAATATTTTTTTAAGTTAGGGAGATCATCATCAGCATTAACAGCAGCAAGAATTGCATTTAATGTAGGTGCCATATTCTGTAAAAAAAAAAAAACACGCAGTTTATGTCGAATAGGTGTTTGCGGGTTCTCATCATATGCTTGTAATCGGTCATTTACTTGTATGCCTTTCCTTTTTTTGGGATTTTTTGACAATCAACCAGTTCGTTGCTTCGGTTTCATATTAAGTATATATTGTACGCTCTGAGCAACGCAAAACTTTACTTGCTTCTTGAACGGCAGCACTCACATGCATAGATTTATTAAAATAATTTAAAACATTTGCAATTATACACTTCTCCTTAATGCTAAATTTTGCTCCCTTACGCCGTTTTCTCCCTACAGGTTCCATTAAGTGAAAACTATAATTAAATGTATAGGTTATAAAATTTATAAAAAAAAATACCCATATTAACCTGTGCACACTCGAAAAAGATAGAAGCGTACTGAAAAGAACGATTTGTACAACTACATATAAAGAATTTAACGTGGAGTTTAAATAAAAATATTTTAAAACTACAACAATAACGATTGACAGCAGTTGACGCTAATAGACGATACAGATAGGTATTGTTCATTACCGACCCCGACATATGTAAATAACATGGCAATCGGAGTGAAGATAGCGTTAATGACAGCAACTAAGGATAGTAAGAGCTAGAGGTTACTATTATATCCCATACTGCATTTGGAGGTTGAGACCATCTATAGCAACACATTTTTTGACAGGTAAGTTTATTCAAATACCGATGCAAACATTCATTGTAAAAATAGAAAATAGTTAAACGTTAATGTATTACGAAATAGCAATATATGTATCTATACTTTTATTTTATGCCATTCTATCACATCTTTACGTTATACAAAACTGATATTTGATCTCATTACAATTTAGTACCCATCCACTAACATCATTAGTAATTTAAGACCAAGGTAAAATCGCACTCTCCTTGCCTCTTCATTATTTTCTGTTCTTTATTATTTTCCAATAGTAAGTGCGGTATATGACAGCAGTGGTAATCACAATAATTTTGATGGCGATGATGATAAATTGGCCATTAAGCGACGATCTAATTTTCACTAAATTGTGTGCGTACCAGCAAGTTGAAGGTTTTGATAAATTATCTTTCCTTCCATGTTCGTACGATCGTTTCTTAGAACGAATGACAAGTCATAATTTTCGCTCGTGTCTCTCTTGTTACACAGATAATTATAACATCGATTCGAATGCTCTATATTATAACAAATTTCAATATGGAAATGAACCTGCAACTATTTTTATTTTGTTATAAATTCAATAATTCATACCTCAACTCATTGTTTCAATATGAAGGTACACGATCTGCAGTGTTATTTTTAATGAAATTGCTTTTAAGTTAAAATAAATATCGAAGAAGAACAAGTTGAAGTATCAACACCGCATTGCATGTAAGGGCAATATATCACAGAAACTCGATGACACTTTCGAGGGACGTTCCTTTTTATCTCGCTTTATATTCAAGAGGGTCTTCCCATAAATCGATGCGAATATATTATCCTTTAGCTGTATCTAATATACCCAAGAAAAATAATAAGTCATAAAAGATCTATGATACGAATTCGTATTTTTGCACGTATTTAGGTACATATCTGCAATTTTTAAACTTGAAATATTACAAAAGCTTGAAAATTTGGTTATTAATTTTACTAATATACATCTATATACAAAAGCAAATACGCAATGTAGGGCAATGAGGATATAGTACAAATATATGTAGCTTTATATTTATTTGTATAATTTTGCCGTCATGTTGTTTCTAAGGGACAGCTTAGGAGTCTAAATAAGATAAAACATAAACATGAAGTTATTTTAAATAACTAAAGGTAGTTATATTGAAAATATTCATCGTCAATCAGCATTTGGCAGCTGATTCTAATTATTTTTAACAAAGCCACGCTGTTGCTGAAATCACCAAACCAAGAAAACGCAATGAAGGGGGGTACCTAAGCGTTATGGACGGACCCGAGTTTCTGCCCACCAGGCGTCGTTAGCGTGTCGTAGATCTTATTGTGAATCGTCAGAATGCGTGTATGGGTAAGGACTTGGCGTCATCTAGGGGACATCAATCAAGGCTCACACCAGCATATCCAAATAAGCTCTATTTCCGCATAAATTCTAGCTGTAAAAAAACTCTGTAAATCCCTGTATTAGTCCACGTATATATGTGTTCATACATCCGCTTCATAATTCCTGGTGTGTTCTTGCGTTATAAACAAATTTCCTCCATTGTTCTCTATCTCTTAATAATTCTCTCCAATTCTTTATGCTCTTTTTTTTAAGGTCTTTCTGCACTTGCTCCTTCCATTTCACCTTAGGTCTTCCTCTTGGTCTACTTTTAACGGGATCCGATTCTGTTATACTTCTTATCGCCACTTTCTCCTCGCTTCGAAATACATGTCCATACCATTGAATCCACTGGCGTTATAAGTTTTGACAATATTTTCTCCTTTCACTATCGTTTCAATCTTACGAATCATAAGTAACCTGTATTCATCCTCACCAACCTTTTTTAATCCTGTTATGTATCTTATAATTTTTCTTTCAAATACTTTTAGTTGTACTTCTTCTTTTAACGTCAAACTTGCTGTTTGATCTTAGATGCTGTTAGATCTTCTATGGTTCTCACTCTCTTCAAAGGCTTTCTTGAAATCCACAAAAAGTACATATGTCATGCTCGTAGCTCTTTTCAATAATTTGTTTCAATATATGTATGCCATCTATAGTTGATTTTCCTTTTTTATATCCGACTTGATATTCTGCTATTATTGTGTCTGTATGTTTCCTTAATCTTTCTTTGATTATTGCTGTTAGTACTTTGTAAACGGTGTTCAGTATTGTTATACCTCTGTAGTTTGTACATTTGGTTAAATCTCCGTTTTTTTTTGCGATAGGTATTATCATTCCTAATTTCTGCTTCTATTAATACATTTGTTTTGCGCTTTTTTTCATATATCTGTATAGAGGTGTTGTATTGTTTCTTTTGTTTTCTTTTTCAATTTGCTCTGTAATTTTACCTATCCAATCCTATTTTTTCTTTCTAAATAATTTGTTTGACTCTTTCCACACTTTTCTGTATTTTTCCTGATGTTGCCCTATGTCTAGCCATTTCAATCTCCATTTTTTCTTGCTTCCTATCATAGTCTCACAATTTTTATCAAACTATCCCTTTTGTCGGCTAGTTTCACTTAATCCTATTGTTTTGTTTGCTGCTTCGATAACATTCTTTTATTCCTTTCCATACTTCATCAATGTCCTCTTCATCTGCTTGTATTACTTTCTCGATTTCTTTAGTGTATTCCATTTGTTCTTCTTCTTTTTCTAATATCTCTATATTCCATCGCTTCTGTCTTTCACTATTTATTTTTTTAGCACTTACTTTCATTTTACATTTAGTTATTATTAAACAATGATCTGAGTCTATGTTTGCACTTCTGTATGATCTCGTATCGTTGATCGATGCAAAACATTTCTTGTTAACTAGTACATGGTCTATTTGATTTTATTCGTCTTTTCCTGGTATCAACCATATTATTTTATGTATCTTTTTGTGACCGAATTTTGTACTAACTATGAACATTTCCATTGAAGCTGCTAAGTTACATTCGTTTCCTCGTGTATTGTGTGTACTTCAGCCACATCTTTATAACAACACTCTTTCCCCATTTGAGGAATATTATTATATTTTGCTTGGCTTGCTGTTAATTCTGATGTATGAAATTCTGCCGTTAATTGCTTTAACGTCCAGTGCTTGATTCCCCCCTCTTACTTGTACTATAAAAGCGGTCCCTCCATAGCCTTGACTTTCTTCACCTGAATACCTGAGTGTGGATTGTTTTTTCTCTACTTTTCCTTTTCTCTTCCATCGTATTTCTTGTTGTCCAGCAATTTTCACATTGTATGTTTTCAATTCTCTTGCCACTTTCTCCATTTTTAAAGTTTTAAATAATGTTTTGGCATTCCACGAACCAATTCTAATTGTTTGTTTCTTGATCCTTGCTCTCTTTCTGGAATGTCCTTTTTTTCTTTGCTATTGTTTGCTTTCAAAAGTATTCTGCTCATGTCCGTGTCCATTGCTTTGGTCGACTCATTAGCACTAGTGTGCAATCTAGTAATTATCCGTAAAGGTACATAATCCACTCCAAAAACTCAAATTTTTGTGATAAAAATGTTTTGAGGAACATCCTGTTACTTCTACAACAATCAAGAAATAATTATCAAGTGAAATTATAACAAAAAATTATCAAAAGGCGCGCGTTAACCAAAGTTTCAGATCCTTATAGTATGTGAATATAAAATTGGTGATTTTTCAAATAAGTTTATAAGTGAAATTGGATAGACGCGGACACCAATGTGAAAGGACACTAAATCTGGATGCTGTGTTAACTTTTACTGCAACAAATTGCATGGGAGTATGCAAAGGTTATCACGTCTCTCAAGCGAAGCTCAGTACTTCATGGTATTTTGTTCGCTCATACATAGCGGTACCGCAAATTAGGCGCAAATACCTAAACAAAAGGATTACTATAATTAGATATAAAGGAATGGAATAAAATGATATGCTTTACTTGGTCTGTTCACACTTTAATAGGTAACATGTAATTTTAATCAAATTATGCTTGCAGAAAACATTCTAAGGAAGGCGATCTGTGCACTGAGAAAAATAATTCTGTGTTTACACAACGAAACGTTAACGGCAATTTATTGCTAACGCTTCGTTATATAATTATACAGTACGATTCCTTAAATTTGTAAAATTATATTACATGATGTATTGTTATTTCATTTATTATATTATTTCAGAACGATACTGGAAAGTTACTTAACCTAACGTTGGTAATTTATTACCAACGTTAGATGATAGTGATGGTGTGGATTTACTAGAATGAAGATTTTACAACATGAAATAAATTATTTAATAAATCATTTACATAAATATTCTTCTGCTTCTTCTTCTTCTTCCTATACTTCCTTTCTAACCGTGGTAGGTAGACTATTGCCCGTTTTCTTTCCATGCCTCTTCGAATGCAGATGTCCAGCATTCCTTCCAACGTTTCGATGACCTGCCCTGATTATTTATTTTAGTTTATTTTTATTTATTTTACTAGTCTATCAACGCCCGTTCTGCTTACGTGTTTGTTCCAACATTTTCTTCGTTTTCTTTTCCATTTTACCACGGCCTGTACTCGGCTTTGTTTTCGTCAGAATCAGGAGAGAAGACTTGCTCCTGATTCTGTCCAACAGTGTTTTCCCATTTATGCTCCTTATTATTTTCATTTCTACTGATCTACTCATTTGTTGTGTCTGGAGGTATCTGCTGTTGTTTCCGCAGCGTATGCCATTACGGGCCTTATTGCTGATTTGTATACTCTAGTTTTTTGATTCTAAGGTGTTTGTTTCTCCATACAATGTGTCTTGAGCAACCTGAAATTCGGGATGCTTTCATTATTTGTTCCCAGATTTCACTATCTAGATTTCCAGAGCTTCTTATATTCATAAATATTTAAACTGATTTACTTGTCCTATCATCCTTTGATGAACCTCCGGCTTGCATCTTACCGGTTCTGCAGATGTTACATTTGGTTTTTTCAGTGCTAATAGTCATATTCAGTTGTTTTGCTGATTGATTACAGGAATGAAGTAATCTTTGCAAGTTCTCTTCGGATTTAGTGATCAGTACCGCATCGTTTGGGTAGCAAACAGCATTGAGGTAAGTACCTACTGCCCATCTTGTAGCATGTTGTTTTAGGTAGTTTTCCGATTATTTTCTCCATAGTCATATTGAATATGAATGGGCTAAGTGTGTCGCCTTGTCTACTTCCGGTACGTATTTGCATTTCCTCAGTTAACTCATTCCCCACCTTTATCATCGTTCTGGAGTGGCTGTTAAGTTCTTGGATTAGTTTTATCAGTTTTGGGTTTATTTCTCTTACTCTCATTATCTCTTTTATGTCTGCTAGCCGAGCTCGATCGTGGACTTGCCAACAAAACACATGAATGCCGGTTTATTAAACTCCAGCGGATTTTCTGCTATTTGTCTAGTAATGAAATTCGCGTCGATAGTGGGCCTATTTTTTCGGAAATCTTGGTGTTCTTCCTGAATCTGTATAGTTTTGCACACTTCTTCTAGGATTGTTTTTGTAAATGCTTTAAGCGTGCTACTAAGAAGCGTTATTCCACGATAATTGTCAGGGATTGTTTTTTGGTCTCCGGCATGCAACCTTATCTTTTTATTAATTTTTGATATTTGTTTATTTTTAAAGTTGGTTTGCTATAATCTTTTTTTACCAATTTACATATTTGTTTTCAAGGCTTACCTAATTTATTAAATATCATAAAATTTGACTGATCGACCATCCAACATAAAATCCCATTTGAATATATTGAGAAGAGCATACGTGATAAGTACAGCAGGATACGCAAAACACAAATTTACGTCATAAATTGGGTTTAATAGGAAGCACAAACCGTATAGATTTGAAATATTGAGTATCTTGTAAACAGTAAATTATGCATATTAACACCTATCACACCTTAATATATATTTGCAGGTGCATCACATACATGTGTATATGTCACTGTGTAATTATGTGTAATTATTAATATCTGTCCTGAATCATTAGCGGTTACTTAAATCTACATATTGAAATTCATTAGTAACTTACGTTAACAAGATAGTACAGTTAGAACAGCAAATTATAGCACAATCGGTCAGAATTTGTTGTCAGAAATTGTCTATTTGTTTCTTTATTCAACATGCATATTACCATATGGAAATAGCGGTTGTATATGAAAAGTATGCAGTAAATAAATTATATATATAATATTTATCGTTGTGCTCTAGGTAAATTTCGGACGGTCACTGACGGATATGCAATTGTGTTCTTAGTACACTATGCATAACTTACAGTACAAACTTTGTTATAATGAATAGTAAATATCTGTGTTTGCGTGTTACACTTCTTCAATTCCTTTCTCATTTTTAAAACAGGCTTTCATGCAAAATTATTTTAGGCATGTCTAGTAGCCTTGCGAACCTGCGGCGAGGTTAACAGTCCGCAGGAGTAAACGTTATAGGTGAAATCGGAAAATTCTTAATTTGACACTGTTCTGCGCATGTACCCTTTTTAAGTATTTGTCTATAAGTAGAATTACATAGGAATATCATTACTACTACTAAAGTGTAACCTTGGAAGATATGCTCTTCATCAGATGACATAATACTTGAAAGGCTTGAATCAAGCAATGATCCACCTAAAGTTGACCTAGATCCTCTTGCAAAAAAATATGTGGTGATCATTGGATGTATCTCTATGAAAAGTGTTATAACACACATATGATTTTGTTTATATACAGGAAGTTCAAAAATATCGCCGCACTATTGCTAACTTTGTTATGTGATTAATGAGCCCTAATACAATATTTCCTTAAAATGAGTAATAAAAATGTTAATGTTTAATATACATACAGTTCTCTGGCATAAAGAAAAAACACGGTAGGCTTACTTTGCCCCAAGTCAGAACAAACAATACAATTCTAGAAATGTATAAAAGCTATTGTTGGCTGGTTTAGCAGTGCAACTGCTACTCTTACACTAGGAACTCTGACATAGGTTTGCAGACTTACAGTGAAATGTTTTCCAATAGAGTACTACTGCGTTCTTGTTTTGACCAAAACAAAGACGCAATTAAAGGAAAGTTTTAAAAAAAGGGTAACGGTATTAGTGAAAGGAAAAAAGTTAACGTTTCGGCTCGCTTCCGACGATACTTCATCTATACTGGAGGTCCAGGTCTGGCTCGGCCCAGATTCTTCTCTATGTAGTTGTAGACACTCAAAGGTAAGAAGTGAGTGGTTCATGCTTCTCAGGAGGACTAGAACCACCTCCTTCCTATCGGGACTATATGCTGTGCATATGCGTGGTCTGAGTATATCCTGCCCAAGGACGGTTTGATATGGTTGTTAACAGCACTTACCAGCCCTCCGCCGCGCTGTTGGTCCGCACAGGTGATAAGAACTTATCCTGCCCGAAGGGAGCAGTTCTGGCATCTAGCTTGCGAAGACTGCGCTCCCTTGATCTGGTCCACACCGTTGATAATCGAACTCTGCAGCAGATCCAGTTTCTCAACGTTGAGCTGTTCCCCCGGCAAGTCAGAGTGGATAATCCCAACTCTTGCTCCAGAAGCAGCAGCCCGGTACCAGTTTGATCCCACCTGAATTTTTGGTTTCTTAACCTTTTACTCAGATCGTGGACGTTTGCTGCCGCCGACTGAATCGTTAGCGTTACCACCCTCAGATCGACGTTGCTCTATTCCGTCCAAGATTTCTTTCAAAGCGGTTTCATACAGCACTTTGCTCTAAATCAGACGTTTCAGTCGCTTCTGGGATGCTCCTGCTAAACGTTTGCATATCTTGGATTTCCCGCCCTGTGTCTCTGGCCGTGCTTTCTTCTTTGGTTCCGTCTCCTCCTCCGAGGAGGACCCAGAAAGATGTCTCTCCTGAACAGCGGAGAAATCTCTACTTCCTTACTGCTGATTTATGAAGGAAGAATATTTTCAGACTCCTTTTTTTTCCTGTCACCAATAGGTGGGTGTTTATCTTCATCCCACACCGCCATCCGCAATAGGTAGAGGCTGTGCCTAAAATAGACTGGGCTGCGCTGAACCTGCTGCTGCGCTCGTCCATACACAAAATATGAACCCGTTCCTCATCACCAAGATTTTAGTATAGTCCAGTTACGATAACAATACATCAAATACAATAGAAAACATCCACGATAAATAACATAACCTACAATTTATTTATTCAATAAAAAGTCATTCCAAATGTGTTTTGGCAACCACGCCATATAAGAGGTCATTCACAATCCATGACGTGCATCGATCTTTATCCTGCCTATTCTATAGTAAAATCAAAAGACAATATGACAGATGATAAATCTATGGTTTGAGTAGATGTAAATAAAATTTTGGGAAGATGGTAACGACATTTGTAAATAACGGACCTCCCCTGCTGTCGTAAATAGACTATTACATATAACACAGTCTAAATTGTATAAATTCCATATATTTCTACCAGTAGCACATACACTCACATGTGTAGATGATTACGTATATTTAAGCGCCGGAAATGACAGAGGGACAATTGTTCCGGCAATTTAGATGTTATCTGTTATGTAAATAGATGGTATTGAATTTGGCAACAATAATGGTCAGGGCTGGAAACCGGAGATAGTACTGAGGAAAACTAAAATTACAGTAACAAGCAGATACCTATTGAACCTTTTTTGAGTTATTCGTAACCAAAAACTTCTTGACGTAGACTAGTTGTAAAAGAGTGGCTACTGTTAGCCAGAGCAAGTACACACATGAGTAAGTAAGTTTAATTTCTTGCAAAGAAAATATTTAGATCCTAACTATATTATCAGGAAGTGGTTTTATAATAACGCAAAGCCCATACCTCAATTATGCACAGTGCAGTACGTACATTCACGATGATTTAATTACTATGTTGTATCTGCGGTGTTGTGTCCCAAATTGAGTAGGTTGCCACGGGTATCTTTTTTATTATCAAACATAGAGATTTGTTACATCAAAGTTGTGTAGGTTTTAGCGCCAATTCAGATTTCGTTGAGAAAATTTTAAAATTTGGAAGAGTTTGGTAATTATCTGAAAATTGACGTTCTCTTTAAAGTCAAATATCTACGAAAGTTCCCTTCGGTTTTAATGTTGTTTTTTTTTTGGATAATTGGTCCCATCTCACTAGGACCTACATTTGAACATTTTGTGCCAAAGCCAGACCATCCAAGAAATTTTCTGACTTGAAGAATTTCCAAATACTGTTTCCATCAATATTATGGGACCAATTATCCCACAAAACAAAACCTCAAAACCGAAGCGCACTTCGTTTCGCTGTGTGACGATTACGTGAAAAATTTTCTAAGCCCAATGGTGTAACATCATTTGCCTCAATAATGTGAAATTTATAGGGGTAAAACTTGTGTTTTTGTATTTTAGACTAAGATACGTTAACCTGCGCTTGTACTTTCCGAGTCGAAATATTTGGATTAGTCGCGACACAACAAGAACATATATATACCATCTTCACCAACCAAAATTGCTGTTACGATTGCGTTTGCCTAAACACCTATATTGCTACATATTTGCATTCAGGTTTTTTAAAATTTTGTAAAAATTGATATGTTTTTACAAAATTTTAAAAAACCTACTACCGAAAATTAAAATAATAAATTCTTTAAAAAAAAGTTGCTATAAATATTTTCGAAGCATTGTTCCATATCTTATTAGATATTTCACTTTAAAGAAAATGGCGATTTTCATTTCTTTTCAGATAACTTCTAAACTGTTCCGAATTTTCTCAACGGAATCTGAATCGCCACTAAAACCTACACAGGTCTCTATGTTTAATAATATAAAAGATACCGGTGGTAACCTACTCAATCTGAGACAGCCAGTATTATACAGTCTGTCTTATAAATTAAAAGAGGAGTAAGTATCGCCTTTATTTATGGGCCGATTTTAATAATTGAAACTGAAAATTAAGTGGCTGGATGTAGATTTTAAAATGGGCTGATAAAATTGTTTGTAGCCATTAAGCGTTTTAAGGTTTTAGGGTCATTTTTTTAAAATAGACTATACTTTTCTTATTTATACTTCTGAAAACAACAATGCATCACAAGTATATCTTTACCTAAGGGAAATTTCAAAAAAAGTAACAAAATAATTATTTAGTCGTGTCTAGAAATAGTATTGGAAACAAATGATGAGCATCAAGCGGGAATTGAAATGTATTGCGGTGCTGAGTAAATTAAGTTGTCTGGAAAAATCAAATGTCTCACGATTTGTCAAGTTGATTCATCATAAAAAGAGTATAGTCTAATTAAAAGAAAATTGGCCCCAAAACCTTAACACGCTTAAGGATTATAAATATTTTTATCATCTCATTTGATCAGTAAAGATAGCAAGGACTATGGGGCAGCACGATAAACACACTGTTCGGATTACTCCTCCCGCACAAGTATTAATTATTTCGGGACGACACGTATTTTGGGAATACGTGGATTCCCATTCTCAAGTCCGACACCGAATGTCTTTCGAGTTTCGCTTAACCTAGAACACCCGCACT
>JARFOC010000271.1:187772-199495 GCA_031763485.1 Osmoderma eremita | reverse complement strand
GAAAAATATTTTTTTTTATAATAAAAGGGACACGTGTAAACACGATGAACAAAGCTTTTGCAGTATTCTATATTGCCTCGGGTTTCATAAATTGAAATTGCTAATGCTAAACATTGCTAATAACTCGTGACCGGTCAACAACGTTTGGGCATGAAAACACGAATTAACTCGTGACCGGTCAACAATGTGTTAAGAAAATAAAAGAATTAGAAGTTCAGTACTGTTTATTTCGGGCCAACTGTATATACAAGTTAAGTAGGATTTTAAAACAGCAAATGTTATGTGCTGTTGTGTTGTGTATTGTCGCGTCAGTCATTACGTGTTGTTTCGTAACACACAACCTTCAACTAAATTATCGATACATTAAAATTTAATTTTGTTCGCGGTAGACGAAAGCCTTCCATTATGTTCAAATCTGTTCCTTCCTAATGACCGCGTAATATTATGCGGTTTATTTTATTATTATTAATAGGCATAACCCTTACCGTTGCATCGATAGACAATATTAATATAATTGTATATATTTACATATGTACCATGTCTCACACAACGCGTTAATATGAATGATGCTTATCACCATCGTATCTCTCCCGCTATCTACTCTTACTACAGCAATTTAGACGGTTCAAATGTACTAGGTGATTCTTACACGATTAATCTATTCTTGGAATAATACGTCTACAATCTTCTACGATAAAACAAACACTGGCTGATCATACTGATCAATGTTCTTGTTATGAATGCCTCTGTTTACAAAACAAATCCGATATCATGAGTAGAATTCGTGGTCGTATCTGAGTCAAAGTACGCACATAAAAAACCGCAGTGACGAAGCAGGAGAATCGCATTTCTCGTCGAGAATGCTGCTTGCGAAGTCGTGTATTGTTTAGCATACCGCTCATATTTGCCGATTCTTTTTTTTTTTTACTTGACCTTTGTATAAATTTCTAAGTGAAGTTAATTTTTGCAGCAAGATACATGGCTGAGTCGTGGCAAGGGCCACCTAAGCAAGGATTGTACGATCCCAGTTTCGAAAAGGAGGCTTGTGGCGTTGGGTTCATAGCGGCCATCGATGGACAAAGTTCTAATAAAATTCTACGCGATGCCCAGCGGCTCGCCATATCTATGAACCACAGAGGTGCTTGTGCTTGTGATAACGATACTGGAGACGGTGCTGGTATTCTAGCTGCTATACCGCACGAATTTTACTCCGCACAGGTCAAGTAAGTGCGTTGCATATTGCTTTTGGGCTCGGGTGTTGTTTAAATGTTCAACAATATCTAACATGCCAATCTCAGCAAATACTTAGCGTAAAGTATACAAGTAGTAAATAGCACATATGTACTTCCAACATATGCAAATGTTTATTTTATCTTTGTTATTTGTCCGAGATTTGAAATTCCCCTGTTTTATGATTTACTATAATTTTAAAAGACTTAAAACTGTAGTACCCTCGTTTTTGCTTGGTCTTTACGATGCTTTTATAGCAAAACATATGAATTAAATTTGTCTAGAATTATTGTAAGAAATTGTTACAACCATAAAAAGAACATTTGAAATGACTCGTAAAAGGGCATGCATTTTAATAGTTTTTTTATTGATATAGAATGGAGATTGTTTTTTTTTTTGCAATCGTTTGATGGTAGGCTCACTTGTTTCAAAATAAATAAACCTACGGCGCCGATTCTGCTCCTGAACAGAATATTTCGTCGTTCAAAATACGCTTCTTACTTCAAAGGTGTCTGTTCAGAGGTGCTGGCTTGAGGCTAGCTTTGCAGAGATGGGGTGAGTAACCTTATCGCATTCAAACGATCTAATGGTAGGCGCCACCGAGCTTTACATCAGTACTGGACTTGGCTCATAAGCACGGAAAAAGCCGGATGTTGGGGGAGTAAGAACGTTGGACGAACCAAAAGCCAAGGACACGGTTAAATAAACAGATAAAAAATTGCGCGTTTGAAATTTAATCTGTACATTGACATATTTCAATAAAATTTGATAAAACCACGGTAATTTATAGTTTAAAATGTTATTTAAATTTAAATTTATTATAATGCATAAATGTATCTTATTGTTTTTTAAAAACATTTACCAAAACACTAATATTTTTTAAATGTGTGGTATTAAAAAAACATTCTCCCTTATAAAGGGGCACATTGCAAAATTGGCACATAAATCAGATTAACCTCTTTCTTGGGAGTAGCACAAACACGGCATTGTTTCTGGGGGTCTTTTTTGCCACCCGTAAATATTTTTACAATTTTATCTTTTTTGACATCCAATAATCTGTTTGGAAAATTACTTCTTCTACATGTACCAGATGTACCGGTTCCTGGATCATCAGGATTATCTAGAACATTACCACTTCTCCATTCTTTGGCCACATCGTGCAAAGAGCTGTTATAAAAAAAAATTGAATTGGAATTTAAAGTTTTAAAAACGCTAAAAGCGTTGAAAAGTGCTTTATTTAGCAAGAACATCACTGTCCATTTCGTCTATGTTTTGTGCGTCGTACAATAGAATAATATGACAAATATTAATCAGCGCGGTCGACACCTTTCATGAATTTTATATACTCTAAATGGCATACATGAGGCGTCCGTTATTATTATAATCTATAACGCATATCGGCTTGCATTTTTTTCTTTTGTCTTCCAATCAATATTTGTACTTTCTATGATACTGTCTGAATGAATTGTTGATATCATTCCAACGGGTCTTTTCGATTGCCAGCACTGTAAAAGAATATCTTTTCGGCGACGAAACATAGATTCACCTTTTTTTTAATTTTGCATTTTATATGCATGCAGGAAGACCTCTATTTTTACGTATAGTACCACAACTTCGGAATGCATTTTGTAGCAAGACTTGACTCGTATCGCCACTATTATAATGCCACAAGTTTTCATACGGCTGTAGGAGGTGTAGAATTGTCTCCTGAAGTCGACTTCCTTCATCATGATATATTCGGAAATTGCATATGTATCCTGTTTTTGCTTCACAAACCATTCGAATAAGAACCCCATATTTGCTGATTTTTTATGCTGTCTTTTTATGTGCGACCTCTCCATGGCACGATACTTTCATCTAATGACAACTCTCGTTGTGGCTTATATAAGTGTTCAAATTTTGTTATAAAGTAAGATACGATAAGATAAGCGAATTTTTTAAGGCGATCTCTTTCATTAATGTGATTTTCATTATTAGAAAAATGCCATGTATTTGGCGGAAACGATCTCTACTCATCACTTGCGCAAAAATTGGGGTTTCAAATGTTCTGTCCGTAGACCAATATTCATCCCTACTATCTTTACAAACTTTGCCCATAAGTAGAAGTAATCCCAACATTTTTTTTCAATTATACCACAGACAAGTCTCCAAGGCGAAACAAATTTATGGCTCCTGTTCTTCATTATGTAAGCAAACGTAAAAAAGGTAAAGTTGTTGAACAAAAAGTACGAGCTAACTCTTTCAGTTTTGTATGACAACCGATAGAGTAATAGTATCTTGCCCCGCTTTTAAAGTGACTACAGCAGTGAGACAGCAGTTCTCGAGACAGGTATTTTTATCCGCCCCGCTTATGATGTGTTAATAGTTTTTTATTGATTTAGAATGGATAATGGTTCTTTTTTTTTTTGGGAACCGTCTGACCAAAGTCGCCAGAAACGCTTCCGCCTCTAGGATTTTTTATTTATCCTATGATTACTTCCCACCTTTGCACTATACCACCCATTCCTAAATCCTTGCAACCTCTACCAATCTGTCCTTGGTGGGTCGGTCGGTACATTCATCCGAGTTCATATCTGGCTTCCCAAAGATTGCTGGTTTTCTTGTATCTAAGGCCTAGCATTCACACACGATATGCAATCTTTATTGACCCTCTCTCAATTTCAACGCCAATTTTCTGCCCTCACACATCCCGTGTCTCATCACGAAACCTTATTAAACCTTAGCAGTTCGTCAGTCTTCGATATTTATAGTTCCTTAATGAAAATCCATGAATATGCCTGCTTATATTGTTCCAGTGTTATTGGCCCAGTTCAGTATCTGTCCTCTTACTGCATACTCAAAGAGCAGACCCACGTATGTAGTTGATGATCATCGGTTTTTACATTACTTACGATTATCAGGGCAATCTTGAGGTCACTTTGGGGTTCCATAATGCCCGTAATGACAGCTAGCTGTCCGCTGCAATACAGATCCGGTTCCTTTTGGAGACCTTCTTATTGTTTTCTGTTGCAGAATGCAATCTTCACATCTATTCATATATTCCAGCCCCAGACGCGCGCTCATTTTTTGGCCCATCAGCGAATCAGACCAATTCGCCAAGCTTATTGGTGTATAAGGGTTCCTTCCTACCTGTTCAATCCATGATTTTCACCTAGAAATTTCTATTTAAGAGATACGTGGGAGTCATGTGGTCTGATTTCATTCCTAATGGATTTTTCCCCATAGGATGACCATGTTTGTTACGCCCCAATCCTGCATACTTTCTACTTGTGGATTTTTGCAGTCGGAAATAACCCATTCTTGCCCTCTACTGATTTCAAGTCCCACACAATTGTAAGATTTAAGTGGAAAATGTTACATTTACATAAAATTGGATATAGATTCCCATTTACATTAAGGATTTTTATATTATCTTGGCTAGGGAATTTTGTATTTGTACGGAAAGTATTTCAAATTTCTAATAGGCAGCGCCAATACCTACTTATGCTAATATATACCTTTGTATTCATATTAATTAAAAATTCTCCAAGATTGCGAAAAAGAAAAAATATTATTTGTAAATGGCTTTATTCGATTAGATAATACTAATATAATATAGATTATAAATACGAAAATACAACTCATGATTCCCTCGCTTACGCGTTCCCAAGTTCAGGGCAGCTGTCGGATTAAACAGCTGCCCTGAACCTATTTTTGGCAATGACATTTATTTGGACAATAAACACTCTCATATTCTTATAACATTGCAAAATTTAACAGTATATTTATGCCATAATACGTTACTAAATGAAGTTAAAGATTTATGTTATTTGAACTGCCTGATTTATATAACATTTTCTAGTAGTAACCTTTTATATTTGTACATACACGTATGCCCACATAGGAACGGGGGATTTCTTTGTGGATAGCAACCGCGCATTCTTGTCTCACTGACAACGAGAGATATCCAGTCGCAGTGTATCATAAACAGAGCAATCACGTAATACTACGTAATTTTTGGCATTTACGGCAATTCCGGACAACACAGCCAAATTTCCTAAACGCTTTCACGATCCTTTCAATCGTCCAATGCGAAGGAATAGGACGATTCACGTACTCTACGGAAAAATACCATGTTATGATTTGTACCTTCTCTGCGGTTGTATAAACTAATATAATAACCGCAAATATGCCAGATCGCGCTACGTACAATATACCTCGCACCCCGTTCAGAGCTGAGCATACGTGTATAGCGAACATAACTTTGCAAACATCTCAACAGACTGATGGTCATTATGAAAACATAGTTTAATCCTATTATTATGTTTTATTGCTTATTGTTAGGGAACGTACATATGTTTGCCATAGCAACAAATACCATAATTCCGAAGCAGCACAAAATTTAGTATAGTTTGTTTTGGACAGATTAATAACCGGATTACATACGAATAAATTCCTGTTTTGATATTTTAAGCTAGATGTATAAGCGCTGCTGGGTTGCTGCATTGACTAAATTTTACGAAACCAGTTTTATAATGTACATAATATGTGATAGGATTTAGCTATCCCAAATAGAGTTACCAATTTTTATATATACACAGAGTGTCCCATATAGAGTAGGTTATCATAGGTATCTTTTTTTATTATTAAACATACAGATTTGTCGAAATTAGCAAAGTTGTGGAGTTTTTAATGCTGCTTCAGATTTCGTTAAGAAATTTTTAAAATTCGGAAATTACCTGAGAAAAACTGAAAATCTTCGGAGTATCTTCGGAATTGCAGAAGAAATGGAAAAATGTTTCATATGGCTTAATTAGGAACACTCATGTCAAAATAAAATTGAAGATTGCTGTTTCAAAGATATTGGTAACAATTTTCTCATTTTGAATGAACGTCAAATTGGATTTTCACAGTTAAGTGTAGCATTTTTCTTCCTCTTTTCAAAAATGAATCCCAACCTATCTCCAAATAAAAAATTTATTAAAAAAAATTATTTTAATTTTCAATAGTAGGCTGGTAGGCACGATTATAGATTATAAGATGGTTACTCCATTTTGGAAAATCTGTACCGCATTTTAAAACCCGTGTCATGACAATATTCCGATTATTTCTTTTCCGATAAATTTTTGATTTGGGTGGTGTATTTACTAATTGCATTAATTCTTCGTCTGAAGAGGGTGAAGATTAGTTATTTTCGCCATTTTCACTTTGACTAGACATATTTTTTCTTTTATTCAAAGAAAGAACAAATGTTATTTCTAAATTGACAGATCGAGGTTAACACGAACTTTAATCGAGGTCTAGACCCGAATCAACTAAACAGGATTAGGTAGTTCGTCGTGAGATCTAATCACAGCCCATAATGCTTTGCTTGTAAGGAATTATATCCAAGAGCAAATTCCTAATCGCTGGATTGACACTCACTCTGATAGAATTTCTTTGCCAGTTCGTTCCCCAGATCTTTCCCTTAGATTTCTTTATTGGGACCATTTAAAGCAGAAAGTTAGTGGTCATGAAAATATATGACCATAAATTAGAAAAAAGGGCCCCCCCTTGAAATTTTTAAATCTCAAACATGTATGAAAAAAATAATTAAAAAAGGGACCATCTTGAAATGTGAAAGATTTAAAAACGTCTGAAAGAAAAGAAAAATATTTAAAAAAAGGGAGGCCCCCTTGAAAATGTAAGATTCTCAAAAACTGCGTGAAATGTTTGTCGAACAAATGGTAGGACGACTTAATTTGTTATCATTTGGTAATTTATGTGGGACCCATTTCCTTAACTGTCACCTCTTTCATCACTAATATTGAACCTTTCTCTAGGCGCGAATTTTCCCCCACAACCTGTTGAATATCTTCGTTATTAGCGATCTTCTGTCCCCCAGAGCGTCCTTTATCGGTCAATGTGAGATCTCCCGAAGAAAATTTGTACATTTATACAAACAATACTGGAATAGTAATGTCATTAGTAATTCCATCATCAATTGTGTGTATCTCGGTTGTGGCCAAAATTAAAACATGTTTAAATAATAAACACTTTTTTGTTCTTATTTTTGTGTTAAACTTAATTAAAAAGTACACCCAACTGTCTGTAATGGGAACTTTGGGTAATTAAGCAAAGGTTATGTTTACTTTCTCAAAATGCTCATGATCAGTATTTTATCTTGAATACGGAGTATACGCTGAGAAAAAGATATTGTAAAATTTTCCATAATTGTGGTATGGCACACTATAAACGATAGTGACTATAGTGACAGCTATGGAGATTCAACATTATTGTAGTTTTTCAAAATAGTAATTTGAGCAATATATTTGTGGTGTAACCTATACCACAAAAAGCATAGGTATTGTAACCATATTTAGTAGTAAAGGAAATACTGTAATATTGTGGTAAGTAGTGTTGGAAATTTCTATTTATATAATAAAGTAAATACTACAGAATTGCCGTAACAACAACTATAATGTTGTGATAGGTAGTTTGCTGTGGTAAATAATAATATAATATATTACCATTCTATTGTAATAAATAGAATACTATACTATTGTAGTAACCTTTATGAATGCGGTAGTTGTAAAAACGGAGTAAAATTAAAATATCTTTATCATAACTCTGGAGTATTTAAAGATGTGTATTTAGGGAACAAACACATCACGTTTTGCAAATCGCAAGACTATCGAATATACTTTGGCTAACGAAGCGTAAGAGAGTGACCTCTTAGTCTTTCTTAAAGATTATTAAAGATTATATCTAGTATTCTTCGTATTGTGGAGATTTTTGTTATCCATTATTACAAATATGATTATTATCACCGAATCATAAATAAATGAATTGCACGTGTAGTTGGGCGCGAATTATTGAAAAAGAGGATTGGTGAGTGGATTGATGTTTGTTCAGGCAAAAAAATAAAAAAAAGAGGATTGTTGGAAAAAACACTGCTTTAAATAATTTCGGTTTGAATTAGTATTACTTATGTGTGAAATAATAAAATACAACCGCGATGAAACATGCCTAACATCAAGTAATCATTTATAATGTAATTCGTAAACAAAGGTTGAGGAATCTGGTAACTAAATACAGTAAAACAATAGAAGTGTCCCTAAAAAAAGTATATTTGTTCAAAAAAAAAAGAAAAAAAAAACGTTATGAATTTAAAAGTTGAAGTAGATAATGAATAATAACCGATATAACGGAATAATGCATACGCGCTAAATTAATCGCGGTTGCGACAGTACGAATTGGGCCACCTCTGATGTTGATGTTGTGAAAAAGTTAAAATGAAAGAATTTAGAACGATACGGTTTGAAATATTTAGCTGTTTGACCATGTGTGAATAGGTGAGTGACTTAGGTGTTCCTAACTTGAAGAATGAGCTTCGAAATTGTGAAGGTAACACGTACCACATGGCACTTATAAAAAAATAATCACGCTTCCTTGTCGTGATAGGAGCTCGGTTTTCCCCCGTCTCGAAGGGACGGCGAGGTGAGTTCCGGAGTCTTATCTGGACAGATGAAGACGAAATGTCGTCGTGTCGCGAGGGGGACAGACGGACATTGGGTGTCCTGGTGCGGACGGAGGGAAGCTCAGTTGATGCCCTGATCGGTGGAGAAAAACCGCTGTCGCACTCCGCTCAGACGAAGTCACTTGTTGTCCCGAGTGGCCGAAATAAACTTAAGAAACGAACTGTCCAAAGGGAACTCCGAAAGGGAACTGAACTTGCTTTGGGAATTCTCTTCCGAAGAAGACTTGTAAAATTACCTCGACTGGCGAAAGGTTCAATCAATCAGAGGCCGGCAAATATTCATTTAAAAATATTATGTGAAAACAAAGCTTTACTGTCTTGAATCACGGGCTAATTACGTATTAATTCGCTCAGAGAAATTGCAATGTAATAGGGATTACAATGATATCTGACACCATTATATTTAATAAGAGAGAGATTAAATATAATTTACAATTCGAACAATCAAAATGCACCGAACAAAGAGGGCTCTTGTTTGGCTACCTGATTCAGGATGTGGTTATCAAGGGCTGTTAAGGTGATGACGCATTCGTACTGTCCGAATTTTCGATAATAAATGTAAATCGGTTTATTACTTAGTTCAAGGAAAAATTTTATGAATGCGGCAGATGTTAACTAAAATCTATGGGAAAACAATTCTCAGCTTATCCTAAATAAATAGTTACGAAACATCATAAAATAATATTTTAGAAGAAAATAATTGTTTTTCTGTTACACGGTGAGTGTAACACTATACGCATATCCAATATAACACACACATGAATTATGGTGAATGTATAATAAAATCTGTAGTTTCTATCGTTTCTATAGTACAATATTGTAATGGCATTTGTATTTTTAACTATTAATTGTATTGTGCATTACTACAATATACTAACTGCAAATACATAGTTTATTTTACAATTGTCTGTTGTTACATTAACTAGTAACACTCAAATAATCTACTACAATATTAGTCTACAAAAAATCGGTAGTCGCTACTTTTTCCTTAGTACAATTTAAGTATGAGATTAGTTGATTGATCTACAATTCTAAAAAATATTACCACAATTTGTTTACTGCAAAATGTTGTTCTATGTACAAAAAGTATTTTTCTCTGTGTAGAAAACGAAAATTTAGTGTAGAGGAATAATTTAGCTATTTAAAAGATCTACTAATAATTACTACAGAAATAATAAAAATGCTATCATAATTTGAAAACATCCTTTAGAATTTAAGAGAATAAACTATTAAACCATTAACGATTGTTGAAACTTATGAGGTACTATATCGTATAATATAATAACAATAGTGTTAACGCTTCACAATTACCTTCCAGAGATGCGCAAAACGTACAACTCCCTCCCTTCGGCAAATATGCCACTGGCATATTCTACTTGGATAAACTCCATCATAAAGAATCCGAAGATAAATTTTCCATTTTGGCCGAAGATCTGGGCTTGTCTGTTCTCTCCTGGAGAACTGTTCCAACTGACAGTTCTACAATTGGAACAGTGGCCAAGAACTCCGAACCTTTCATGAGACAGGTAAATTGATCGTATGGACGTATAAAAGTGCTCAAGAGTATTTACGTAAAATAATCTTACGCATATAGGTGTTCGTTACGCCAAGAACTGATATTTCCGAAGAAGAATGTGATTCCAAATATTTCGTTCTCCGTAAAAGAGCGACACACACAATCCCGGCGCCTGGAAAACGATTCTACATATGTTCCTTTAGCCGGAGAGTCGTGGTATACAAAGGCCAGCTAACCTCAGATCAGCTATGGACATATTTCCCGGATCTTGCCAATCCTCTCTTCGAAACTTATCTGGCTTTGGTGCACACTCGATTCTCCACAAATACGTTCCCAAGCTGGGAAAGAGCTCATCCGCTAAGGTAATTATATCATTTCTTTTACGATTTTAATCTTCGTTTGTACTACTACTAACATCATATTTAACTTATTGATAAAACAACTTGAGTACAACCATTTCTTCTGTCAGCCAAGCATATTCAATCACTTTTTACTAGGAGCAGGCCTTCAGTACTTTTTAATAAATGTTCTGTACCATGAAAATTGGAAGATTTTGATTAGAAAAACTGGTTGTATCACGTTTCCTTTCCTCTTCTGTGGTGCGTGAAAGCTTTCTTGACGAAATCTTCATGTAGCAGATCTGTTTATCAAACCTCTTACGCTGAATTTTTCAAATGAGCATACTCTTACGAACTACAATATCCAAATAAAAACAGAACTGCTGCAGTTGTATTAACTAGATACATCTTTCTCGATAATAAATTCAAATAAATGTGTTTAAGAATTGTGAATATAATTAAACTTTGGTTGTTTAACTAAATAAGTCGTTTTAATAATTCATTATTATGATATTCTCTTTTTTATTTACTTTTATTTTTTATTTTCGTTTTCGCTTATTAAATATTTAGTTAGAGATGCGTCAATAATACACATTTCAATAGTGATAAGCTTCATTGCCTTCCTGATATTTGTTTTAGTTTTGTTTTGGTCGCCGATAACCTCATAAACAGTTTTTTTAAGATTCATTTTGATGCACTATAGACATATGTTGATATAAATATTTTGAACGTATCCACTGGCTTTTTGAGAAAAACATGATACATCAATTAATTGGATAACAATGAGTTAAGTCATTTTTATAAATATTGTTTTTCTGCTAAATATAATTAACAATAATAAATTGAGTAATATGAAATAGTGATTGATATACTGCCGAAATGATTGGAATATTCATGCTGATATTTTCATAAACACAAAGTATAATTGCACTGGTTAACAAGTTTCTTGTCCCAAGCACAAAAATGCCTGATTTCCATAAACTTTTGCGTGCTGGAATCAATTATCTTTTCAGAATTTCTCCATCAACCTTAGTTTTTATGTTCCACTGTATTCGCTTATCGGCTTGTCGGCTAGAGCTCGCAACTGATCAAGCAGCATGCAATGGTTAATGTTTGAACATGTCTTGACGTGTTAAGACCT
>JARFOC010000271.1:158440-179637 GCA_031763485.1 Osmoderma eremita | reverse complement strand
CTTAGTTGCCGAAATGCGTATTCAGAGTTCTTTACTCAACAAGGTGGTAAGGGGTATTTTTTAACTTAAATTTATTGAATTGGCAAACACTCTCTTAACTTCGCACGTAAAATATGCAATTTGTGAAATAACTACATATGTGTGCAACTATCACAAGAAATATACGTGAATTTAGGTACTTGACGACGCGCATCGGAAAAAAAATCATAAGCTACGCAAAGATAGAGAAATTTGGGTCAGCTTGTACCATGGTTCCACCATTCATTCAACCAGATAAAAAATAAATTAAATCCCATAAATACCTGATTTTTTCCAGTCGATTTTACGGAAAAAGGACAAAAGATAGCTTGCATTTTTGGTGTTGTAGTTGTGCTTTAAACTTAACTTAAAGTTGTTTTTTATAAATAATACAGTAATTTTAATAAGTTTATTTACAGTGCATAACCTTACTTATATCATCATATATATAATATACATTCATGCATACCTAACTGTAAATTCTTCTCTTAAAACTTCTTTGCTATAAATTGTATGTATGTGTATATTAAAGCAAATATCAGCTGTTTCTTCTCCATACATTTGAGTAGAAATTATAAATAATTAATTTGTTTACACTGTTCTATATGATTGTATAGAGCAGTTTTCTGATTTAAAAAGGCAACGTATGTAAGTGAACAATCCCGCTGATATAAACGAACGAGCGATGGAGTGACATGTGGCTTTTAGGGCTGAAAGCATAAATATAACCTCAACACGACAACCAGCAAAAAGGTTTTGTTGTACCTGTAAGATGAAGAAATGCAGGAAATAATACTTGTAGGAATTTTTTTTTTATTTCTCCAGAATTCTATTTATATACGAATTGACAATTCCTTAATTTCATATCCAGTTAAAAATACGTGAAATTCTACACCCGTGGATGGGTCATTAACACTTTCTTGACTTCCATTTTTGCACCTGCTTTCTCGTTTTTTTTTACCTAATTTTGTAGGTTATATTTTTTGGACTCATGTATTGCAATCACGCGAAAAGTTTGTTTGCCAGGGGAAAGGGGACTACAGTAAAATTCGAATCATGTTTCTGTAAAATCAAGAAGGGAGTATGACAAACGAACATATACATAAGAAATCCTGATTGTATGATCAGTAATCATTGGAGTGAATCGATATATGTGGAAAAAGAAAGACAGTTAATTGCAATGGTTTATTTCAAGAGAACGTGGAACATTAAAGATTGAAAATAATTAGATAAGACCCATTATACCAATTACAAATATACAAGCCTTTTCTCTAAAGTCAGCAACTTTTACGTAATCAGAGTATAATAGTTTTTTTTTGTGGTAGTGCAGTATTAGATATAATGCCTCAAATTTCGCGATATTTACGAAAATGTAGTAAAGCAGGACTCCGACGACGGCTTGGTTTCATCTAATTTTCGTAGAACCACGTTTCTGCCATCATTCTGCCACGAGAGCATTCGTCGAACGAACCACAGCCATCTTCTTCCAGAAGAGTTTCCATTGTAGCCCTGTTAAAAAGAAAAACACATAAAAACCGAAATTACTATTTATAGAAAACAAAAAAAAATACTGTCATTTAAATTATGTAACCATTTCGAGAGTTTAATGCTGTTAAATGCGGACACATACATAATTCACCTGATTCTCCGTGAGCGACAGATTTATTGAGTGGGTAATTTCAAAATCTGAGCCCTTGTATTATTAAAATATCGTCCTCGTCTTGCCATCGTGGGTCTATTTGATGTGCTTGTTGGCTTCAGCGTATTCAAATATTTATTTTAAATTATTCGGCGTGTCCTTATGTGTATTTCCCTTTATGAAATACCTACTGATATTTTCATGACGTGGGGTTGTAAGGTACCTATAAGTCAACGGGGGCGTTTGACGAGAATAATATGTAACGAAAAAGTCTCAGAATAAATTCGCGGGTACCGGGTTAATCTAATGTATATTATACAAAGCTGTCTGGTGCCTAAAAGTAAATATTATGTAGTACATGTGATGTAATTATCATTATTATCCCTAGCATTTAATCATATAATTAAATACATATAGTCTCTTTGATTGGTAACTATGGCGTCATTCTTATGTGACAATATAACGATCAGTTGTTATAAGGCATAAAAAAGCCATAGAGAGGTGCAATTATCTATCATTTATGATGATACTTATTTACGCAAAGTAGGCTGATCCAACAGAATTTAGGCGTCCGGAGATAGGAACATGAAACTTAGATGTCATATGAGGACAAATTTCCATACAGCTGTCACATATTTGTACTTGTAGTCCATTCGCCTTTTAGTAGACATAGCTCTTCTGCACTTCGGTAATTATTTTATTTCTTACGATCTCATGGTTTAATATCTAATAATCATTCAGGTATAAGATAATACTATAGTTCTTTCAACTAAACAGCCGACTTTTGACATTTCGTCGTTCCACATGGTTGCCAGGATTGCAGAGAATATCATACGATTTGACAGGTGTATATGTAAGTATATGTAGGGTTATGGTTATTCAAATATATTTGAAACGACTGAAGTTGAAGCTGATTATGTAGCTTGTGGCAAATATGCGAAATACAACGTGTTTGATAGGGTTTTATTATTGATAATTGTTTTACGTTCGTGTTTTTATCCCTCTTTCTATCCTATTTCCTATCAACTATCAATACTAAATACAACGTCAAACGACAAATGTCAAATAAGTGCGTTGACAACTGGCACCGCTCTAATTGTAGAAATCTTATGCGGTCGAAATGTCACTACGCTTGACATTACTATGCATTTGTTGAATGTAAAGTTGTGTTGGTATGATTTTAACGTTATTCATGTAAAAAGGCTGCTGCTTAGACTTACGAGAACTATAATTATGTCGGGCACGGCCTCCTAAAGATAATCTAGACTTTAAGTTTAAATGGCCTTGCCTATAAAGATAAAAAATATTGCCTCGAACTAAAGAGTTCACGGCATTATTTTTGTTCCATAGAGAGCGCCACCTTACGGTGTTTTTTGTATGTGGCCCGCAATACAGGTTAGTTGCATTTAAATTCCGTTTAGTGGTCTTATATGAAAAGCTGGAGTGACTGTACTCCCACTTTATGTCATTTTAATTAAAATCATACGAAAATTGTTAGCTCGCAGGGCCGGACAGTGTATCATTTACACAGGAGGCCGGGATATCGGGCATATTTTATATGTTGACACTTGACAATAGGTCACGTAAATAACAATGTGATATCTGAATGCCTGCTAATGTAGCTAATGTGTATAAATATTATTATAACAAAATTTGCTTCAGCAGTGACTTAAATATTTTTTTGAAGATTACAGAATGAATGCAAGTCTCATAAGTGTATTATATTTTGATTTTGTGTTATTTTATTCACGTATTTACCCAAAAAATATGAGGAAACGCAGTGCGGTATTCCTATAAGCGTTGTACTGTGTTCGAAATTAAAATTGAATAGGTTATGTAATTTTGCAAAATGTTTTATTAACCCGGCGTTACCGTGGTACCATATTAGAGCATTGTTATAGGTCGTTGGAGTGTGTTACACCCTACCACGTTAATGACGGGTTAAATTTTGATTCTATTATACCAAATTTTAAAATAGCATTGTTTATATTAATAAAGACAAATATTGTATTTAAAAATCATACAAAAAGATAAACTAGGAAACACATATCACACGTAATACACACATTGATCGTGGGATGTTCTCCCATGTTATGATTAATAGCCAAAAATTTTGACATTTTTCTCACAAAACTAACAATTAGTTTTGTTGATGTAACTTGCAAAACTAAATAACTTTTACTTTATATGTTAAATATATCTTTCTCATTTCTTTCATAACATCTTAGGAGTACTATTATTTTAATAAATACAATAGGAAACATTCACGATAAGTAACATAACCTAATATTAACCTAATATTTATTTATTCAATAAATAATTCAATAATAAAAAGTCATTCAAAACGTGTTTTGACAATAACGCCATATAAAACGTCATTCTCAATCAATGACGTGCATCGATCTTTATCTTGCGTGTCCTGTATCTTACGTTGTTTGCAGTTTAAGAAAGGGACTAAATATATTATTGATTAATATACCAACTAACAAAGTACAGTTAATCGAATCTTTAGGTAATGCTTTTAAGCGTCTGGATCTGTATTACTGCGTCAAATGTATCGATTATGTTTGTACTACTCGTGCTAATTTTTACTGTCCAACAAATAAATTACATTATCAGCTAACAATAAAACTATAATGCCTATATCCACCCGATATATTCCCATGCAGATACTAAGCTGCAAAACAGATTACACGGTCGGGCGAGGTGAAGCTCCGTGAACCACGCAATTAATATTCTTTCACCCCGCTCACTTAATTAATTGATCCTAAATCTAATATACCTTCGATCCTCTCGTGGCACTCTTTCTCAGCCGTTGTTCCCAGAGGGTAGAAGAGGACAGCGTACGAGCTGTTGCGATCCGCCTTTGGTAATTGGAATGGAAACCAAGGTGGTGGTGGTGCCTACGGAGCTGGTCGACTCCCTCTTCTTGAAGAAGCTACTCGATAATCTGAAAACGTTATGCATCAGGCAGATAAGGTCGCCTGACTTGCTGGTACGTGAAATGTAGCGAACGGAAGACGGTTGGGAGGTTAACTGGTAATTACGGTTTTATGTTAATCACGTAAATGTGAAGTTTTGAGAATGAAAGTTAAAGTGTTATCAAAACCAAAGTGTTCTTAATTAGAAAGGTGTTATATAAAGTATTATTTAGTATAGTTCTAATATAAATCCAAAATCAGGTATCAGTTGACTTAATAAAAAAAATTGTTGCAATAAAAACTATGTTAAGGAGTTTTCTTTTTGTAAATAGTATAGTCATTGAAACATTGTCATTTTTAAATTACAACATTCATGTAAATCTGCAATACTCTATTAAAAACGTGCCACTGAAATTTGCTTTCATTATTCATTACATTTATATTCATTCTTTGCTTTTTTTTAGACCAACAAAACCGATTTCGGATTATATGTTTCTTCCTTTTATTTGTATCGATTCAGTCCTATTTAAACTTCGCTATGGCTGTCTGTATGATATTCCATGGCCGCCACGATCACGTGATCTTAATCTATGGGATTTTTTTCCTATGAGGTTATTTGAAAAGTCTCGTCTATAGCAACCCCATTAACACTATGGAAGGGTTGCAGTGGCCTGTTTACGATTCTTGCCAAACAATTAGACAATTGGCAGGCGTTTTTGATACAATAATCATTGAGACATCGAGTGGAAATGCGCATAGAGCACAGTTTGAGCATCCACTCGAATGTAACATAATATCATTAAAATTAATTTGTGAACGTGCATTATTGTGATCAGAAATGCCGTCATTTTTTATGACAATATGAGGAGTAGCAACGCTAAAGCAGTAACAAATCTCCTCCATGCCTGGGAATGGAGAAGATTGCTCGATATGAGTATGATCCATTTACAAAAATGAAAAATTACTCTGAGAGGAGTGTTGGAACGCCTGGAATATAATTTTCAGCGTTATAGGCCGATCTCTTAGAGACACCAATGAAAATAGAGGTACTGAAGGTTATCCTATGTTCTCTACACGTATGGCAGAAGGTGATAAGCATGGGAGGAAATTATATTGAAAAAATGGAATTTCTTTTTCCAGGGATCATCCTTTGCATAGTTGACTTTTTCAAGCGACAATTTTTAGATAAGTTATGTTTTGGTTCCTATTGCCTAGGCGGAAATTATTGTTTATAAGAAACGACGAACTTTAACGAAGTAATAAGAATTTCGATAAGAGTTGTAACGTTCTAAGTTTGTCTTTTTATCTTCTTTGATAACTCAACCCTTATTTGTTCTTTAGAAATATCTAGAACATCAATATTACTTTGCAAATCCACAGAGGATCTTTACAATCTAAAACTAAACTCAATGCAAGTAATAACATCTTTAATTTTCCTCTCCAATTCCCGTTTAGGTTTCCATGGTTTCAGATACTTACCGTAGACTGTCTCTGGATCTAGGCGACCAATCCCGGCTGCTGTAACGAGTTCTACGAGATCCTAGAGACCGCGTCGTGTGCCAACTGTTCAAATGATGTTTCAACGTATTTTTCACCTCCGAATTTAGGAAGCAGTAGAAGAGTGCAACCGAAAACCCCTGCAGATAAGATATTTTTTGTTTTAGCAACGTTTCGAGTGATACGGCGATTTTAAGGGTACCAAGGGCATTGGAATTTTTGATATCAAATGTTTGTGTCTCTAGTTTAAATGCGAGTGACGTTTAAAAAAATTACATATACAAGACATATGTCGTACAAATGTGTGTAATAAGAACGCTTGAAAAAAATGGAAATTATGCATTAAGTAATAAGACGACAACGTTTGATATGACAACACGGGAAGCACGGGACATGGAGGGGCGACAAGTGGACATTGTAATACGCGTTCAGTGCAAGTTTGAACTCGATCAAGTCGTTTGGTTGTCCGTTGTCGTTTTTTCCGTGACCCCGGTTTTCGTAGTGCGTTCTACAAATGAAAGACATTAATTTCGAGCAACAGTGTGCTATCAGCTTTTGCTTCAGACTTGGGCAAAGTGCAACAGAAACTGTTGCAAAACTTCCGCAGGCCTATGGAGACAGTGTTTTGTCCAAAGCCCAGGTTTTTCGGTGGTTTAAGGCATCTTCAGAAGGAAGAGAGTCAATGGGAGATGAGCCACGCAGCGGAAGGCCTTCAACTACAAGAACCGATGGCAATGTTGACAAAATCCGCGATCTTGTGCGTTCAGATCGTCGGTTGACGGTCAGAATGATCGGGGAACAGTTGAATTTGTCTCACACCACCGTTCATCAAGTTTTGACTAGTGAATTGGGGATGTGAGAGATCTGCTCGAAAATGGTCCCAAAAAACCTTTCACAGGAACAAAAGGACATCAGAAGAGAAAGGTGCTTTGACTTTTTGGTATTGATTGAAAATAATGAAATTTTTTTGGAACGTGTCATTACTAGTGATGAGAGTTGGGTGTTCGAGTATGAGTCGGAACCAATACGCCAGATCATGGAATGGCACCCTTCAGGCTCCCCAAAGCCCAAGAAAGCAAGAATGAGGAAATCAAAGATCAAGAGCATGCTGATTTGTTTCTTTGATTGCCGGGGAACCGTTCACAAAGAGTTCGTGCCTCAAAGTCAGACAGTTAATCAACATTTTTACCGAGAGGTTCTCGAAAGACTCCGAAAAGGGGTCAAGCGTGTGAGACCAAACATCAAGAACGATTGGATCCTGCACCATGAAATGCGCCTTGTCACACAGCAATTTCCATAAACCCTTTTTCGGCCAGTAAAAATATTTCTCTGGCCCCTCAGTCTCCATATTCACCTGACTTGAGTCCTTGTGACTTTTTCCTCTTCCCCAAATTGAAAATTCATCTGAAGGGACATCATTTTGGGATACTCGAAAACGTTCAAACGGCTGTAACCGACCAGCTAGAGGCGATTCCAATATCCAGCACTGCTATGAGGAATGGAAGAACCGTCTCCAACGCTGTGTGGCTTCCCAAGGGAGTTAGTTTGAGCGAGACAATTGTAATTATATTCAAATAAAAATATTTAAAAAGATCAGTCTCATCACTTAATTTACACAAAATTTTTGTTTATACAATGTAAGTAAAGTGAGATAAATATACAAGATACTCACGTGACCTACCAAAATTCGCATTTACCAAAAATAGTGTAGACTTATATAAACCACTTTTAGTGTTAATTTCTACACGCAATTTCTTACTGTGTACATTTATTTCGTTTGGTTTATTTTATTTTCCTTTCTATCCTTTTTCGAATTTACGTTATTACCAAGCTGCGCTATTGTTAACATTTTGTGTTTTGCCTGCTTATTTTTTTATTAACAGCGACGTACCACTGCATTAACCTATATTTCATTGATCTAGATAACAATGGAAGAATTGAGGAAGGCACACGTCGAAGCGGGGTTATCTCTTAAACCAAAGTTACAACCAAGTGGAATGTCTGATAAAAGACTATCTCTGTTTAATTACTCAACGGAGACTATACAGATGCTTCTCCTGCCAATGATTCTCAATAAGTAAGTGACTATAATTCCATAGGATAGTCGCCAGTGTGGGTACATTCTTAGAGCATCTACTCGTCCCCAAATAGATAAAAACTATAATACTTAACTTACTTTATTATTAATTTACATACATCTTGCCCATAGGAAGGAAGCTTTGGGTAGCATGGGAAATGACGTTCCGCTAGCATGTCTTTCGCAATTTCAGCCTCTGGCCTATGACTATTTCAAACAATTATTTGCTCAAGTTACTAACCCCCCAATAGATCCGTTCAGAGAAAAAATAGTGATGTCTTTACAATGTCCTATCGGTCCACAAGCTAATATTTTGGAACCATCCCCGAAACAAGTAAGCCTTTGCAAAGAAATTCTGACGAATTAATCCATGAAATTTCATTATTCTGTAGGTGCATCGGCTATGGCTAAACCAACCCATACTCTCACTTTCCGATTTCGAAGTTGTAAAGCATACAAAGCACCGTGGTTGGTCGAGTTACGTGATCGATACTACCTATGATGTCCTCGACGGACTACCTGGTTTAAGATTGCATATTGATAAAATATGTGAAGAAGCCGGGGAAGCTAGCCAGAAACATCAAATTTTGATACTCTCTGATAGAAATGCCGGAGAAACCAGAGTGCCTATCAGCAGTTTGTTGGCCCTAGGTGCTGTTCACCATCATCTCATCGAGCTACGTACCAGAATGAAGGTAGCTCTGGTAGTGGAAACGGGAGAAGCTCGGCAAGTTCACCACATATGTGTGTTACTGGGATACGGTGCAGATGCGATTTGTCCCTATCTCCCAATGGAATTGGCAGCAGGCTTGGTAAAGGACGGAGTGCTAGACCCGAGCTTTACCGATGAGATCGTTTCCCAAAATTACGCTCAAGCAATACAAACCGGGATCAGCAAAGTGATGGCGAAAATGGGCATTTCCACCTTACAGTCGTACAAGGGTGCCCAAATATTTGAAGCTGTAGGGTTGGCCGAGGATGTCATTGATAAATGTTTCAAAGGTATGTATATCGCAGTATGTTTATGTTCAAAGAGTCTAGGTAATTTCTGAACGTAGGTACACCTTCTCGACTTGGCGGAGTCAATATGGACATGCTTGCCACTGAAATATTTGAACGACATCGTGATACGTATCGATCAGCTCCTGACACCATTATTCTAAGAGACATTGGTAATTATCACTACAGAGCTGGTGGCGAGAAACATTTAAATGAACCCGCAAGTATTGCCGCTCTTCAGGTAGGCTAAAATTCGACGGTATTGGGGCTACGGGACTACTTTCAAGGTCACTTGTCCCCCAGGTCCCACACGAGGGCTTTCTCGCGGTCCACCCAAATTGTAACATAAAATTATAGCGAGGTCAATTACATTTCCGCATTTTTATAATGCCACCTGCATTTATAATGTAAACATATTTACATTATAAATGCAGGTGACATTATGCAAATGAATCTCAACACGCATTTTTGTAATGCCACCTGCATTTATAATGTAAATATGTTTACATTATAAATGCAGGTGGCATTATAAAAATGCGAAAATGTAATTGACCATATATAATTTCATGTTACAACTTGGGCGGTCAGCGAGAAAGCCCTCGCGTGGGACCTGGGGGATGAGTGACCTTGAAAGTGGTCCCGTCGCCCCATAGTATACCTACTTATTGCTAGTGATCGAACTCTCGGCACAGTAACATACACGCACAGAAACGTTTAATACAGTATTGTGCGCTGGTAAATACAATAAATAGTGCTGCTACTATTTATTGTACTTTCTTCAAAACGTGCCTGATATCCGGAATAACCTGACCTTATATATCAATTACAGGAAGCTGCTGTTTCTAAAAGTAAAAATGCATATGAGAAATTCCGCGAAGCTACTATGCAATCTGTAAGAAACTGCTTATTACGTGGCAGATTCGATCTGCGAACTTTGGATCAGTCGTTGCCTTTAGCAGAAATAGAACCGGCGTCGGAAATAGTGAAACGGTTTGCTACGGGAGCTATGAGCTTCGGCTCAATTAGTTTGGAGTCGCATCAAGCTTTAGCTGTTGCAATGAACAAAGTAAATATTTTCAATAAATTATACACTTGTTTACAGTTATGATACATTACTTTTCTCAGATTGGAGGCAAAAGCAACACAGGTGAAGGCGGTGAAGACCCCGAAAGATATTTGGATCCAAAAACTCGGTCTGCCATTAAACAAGTCGCTTCTGGTAGGTTCGGCGTGACATCATCCTATCTGGCGCATGCAGATGATTTGCAAATCAAAATGGCCCAAGGTGCCAAACCCGGTGAAGGAGGTGAATTACCTGGGTTAGTACTCGTCAAGTTATATAATCTTGCAGCATTTAAAATGTGCTTCGTTGTAGTTATAAAGTATCTACTGATATTGCAAAAACAAGACATTCTGTTCCTGGCGTCGGTTTGATTTCCCCACCCCCACATCATGATATATACTCAATTGAAGATCTTGCGGAACTTATATACGATCTAAAATGCGCAAATCCTGAAGCGAGGATTTCTGTGAAATTAGTATCTGAGGTAAAATTTTCTTTAACCACCCATGTAGTCTTGTAGCACAATATTTTGAGTAGGTTGGCGTCGGTGTAGTGGCTTCAGGGGTAGCCAAAGGCAAAGCTGAGCATATTACAGTTTCTGGGCACGATGGCGGAACAGGAGCGAGTTCATGGACTGGAATTAAGAATGCCGGATTACCCTGGGAGCTCGGTATTGCCGAAACCCATCAAGTGTTGGTACTGAACAATCTTAGATCAAGAGTGATTCTTCAAGCTGATGGTCAAATACGTACAGGTGCGTCCACATTTTGGAATGTGTTAATTTATATTTACGTGCAAATTAATCAATAATTTTTGTTAGGATTTGATGTAATCGTTGCTGCTCTTTTGGGCGCTGATGAAGTAGGATTTAGTACCGCACCCCTAATCGTAATGGGGTGCACCATGATGAGGAAATGTCACCTGAATACTTGTCCTGTCGGCATTGCAACGCAAGACCCGATACTACGAAAGAAATTTACCGGCCAGCCAGAGCATGTTATCAACTACATGTTTATGTTAGCGGAAGAAGTTAGATCCCACATGGCCTCTCTAGGTGTACGTTTTATGAAAGGTACACGTCTATAACGCACACGATTCCAACAGATTATATTTTATAGGTGAGAACATTCCAAGATCTGATAGGAAGAACTGATTTGTTGAAGGTTTGTGAAAGTGGTAGCTCGAAGGCGAGGTCTTTAAATCTGAATTTGATCCTTCAAAACGCTTTGCATATGAGACCTGGTGTCAATATAAAAGGCGGTTCTATTCCTCAAGATTTCCAATTGGAGCAGAGATTGGATAATAAATTAATGGAATTGTCACAAGGTGTTATCGACGGGACACAGAAATCAGTTAATATTGATATGAATATTACGAATGAATGTCGTGCATTTGGTTCTACACTTAGTTATCATATATCTAAGTAAGTTTACTTCGCGGAATGTAGTACACAAATATTAGATAGTATATTGACTTAATGCTCTTCACAGAAAATATAACGAACCTGGATTACCAGATGGTCAATCGATCAACATTAGCATGAAGGGTTCTGCTGGACAGAGCTTTTGTGCTTTCCTCACTAAAGGAATTGCAGTTACATTAGAAGGTGATGCTAACGATTATGTAGGTACGTAATCAATAATAAATTGAAGAAAAAAACGTTTTATTAACAAAAATTGAATTCAGGTAAAAGTTTATCCGGTGGTACGGTAGTTATTTACCCACCCAAGGAGTCCCCCTTTGAATCTCACCTAAACGTAATTGCTGGAAATGTCTGTCTTTATGGCGCTACATCCGGCAAGGCATTCATGCGTGGTATCGCTTCAGAACGATTTGCAGTAAGAAATTCTGGCGCTACAGCAGTTGTTGAAGGTGTGGGTGATCACGGTTGTGAATACATGACCGGAGGTGTGGTACTAATATTAGGTAACTTCAAATTAATATTTCCAAGATTTATAGAAGATTAAAAATTCTTGCTTTAGGCTTAACCGGCAGGAATTTTGCCGCGGGCATGTCAGGTGGCTTGGCGTATGTTTGGGACACTGACGGGTCGTTTGCAATGAAATGTAATCCGGAAATGGTCGAGTTGTGTAAATTGGAGGAGAAAGATGACGTGAAATTGGTTAAGGAACTGTTGTATGAATTTAAAGATTTAACAGGTAGCGTTATCGCTGAAAAGCTACTAAACGAGTTTGACCAGAGAAGAAAAGAATTCGTTAAAGTATTTCCTTATGAGTATCAGAGAGCTTTGAAACAAGCAGCTACCATGGCGGAGCCGGTGGTTAACTCGAAGCCCATGGTAAATGGATTTGAACCAAAAATTCAAGACATAGAAGATTCCGTCGCTGATATTACTATTGAGCAAAAGAAAAGTGAAAGAGCCTTAGATAAACTAAGAGGTAAGTACGCATATACTGATCAACTCTTATCCACAGAACAGTTTAAACTAATTTTGGATTATCCGCATTAGAAACCCAATAGCATTATAGCAAAAATAATGAAAATTTATGATATATCTATAATGTTGTGATGTTAAGATGATGTTCATTGCTCAGCTTTACGTATGGCTTGAGAAACTCACTTGAAGAATGACCAGTAATTTGAATAACTTCTTAAAACTTGGCTCCAGATTTTGTCAAATCGCTTACAGCAGATGAACGATTAGAATGATTTGTTATTTTTACCTTTTTGATATCGAATACGATACTCTGCACGCCTAAACGTGTCCACCTACTGAGTTGGTTAATGCCCATTGGAAAGTCTTTGTACCAAATTCATATCTTCTTCCAATCCAGATTTGGAGTTAAGAACAATCGATTCGTTTGATATTTGGTGTTTTTTTGCTTAACATCTGCAGTAGACGCACTGGACACTTGTCTTGACATTCTTTGTTCGATGGTAACCATTTAGATCCAGTGGTATGTTTTTCCCCGCCCTGTGTAATTTTGGACAATACTGTCGTATTCAATACGGCCTTTAAGTTCATTATAAATGTTGACTTCGTTTTTGAAAAATTCTACTAGGCAGAAGGTTGCTTCGTTGTCACGGCAGAAATCTGGAAAAACTTTTTTTTAAGCCTTCCAGTGAGTCATAGTTTTCCACAATTTTGCTGATCTCTTCAGTAGTCAGAGCTGCAGAACTGGAGATTTTCTTTTCTCCGGAAGCGTTTGTAGCTCTCTTCTTTTGGCCGCACGTGCCTTTCTGACATCCCCCAAAATTATGTATTTGAATGGATTTATTTTCCAATTATAATCTTCAAAGCACTTTTTCTGGAGAAGCTTTGCGGAAATATTCCAAATCGTCTTTACAACTCCCTCCTTATCATCGGTGCCATCAGCTCGCCTTATGTTGAAAGCTCGGTCTTTGGGAATTCCTTCGAAGTCTGCTCAAGAAATTCATATTTTCGCTCTTCATAAAATGTCAAAAACTGCTTCCAAATGCATTTGTGTGTCCGCAGGCGTTAAAGATTCCATGGCTTCCCTTATTTCTAAACCTGAAGCTTTTCCGAAGCGATTCAATGCGATTTTAATTGACGTTTGGTAATAAATACAAAACTTTATTGTCATGACAGTTATTAAATCATAGCTCTAGGTTTAAATTATTATTCATTATATTTGCTTGGTTGGACTCACCGAAAAGCCCAAAATGATTAAGCCACGTCATCAAGGGTATATCCATTTATCAATGCATGGTAATAACTATATAAAATTTATGATTGCTATTGGCCAAATTTATGATGAATTATATAATCTTCAATATTTTTGCGTAGTGCAAAAGGAATATAACAATGCCGTACCGAATATAAAAGACTTGTTTAATTTACCGTATAACATTGATAGTAAAGTTGAACAATAATGTTCATTTCGCACAATAATTCTATTAGAATACGATATTAAGACAGTCATTCGTAGGTTTCATGAAGTATCCCAGAGAAACGGGAATGTACAGACCAGCGCAAAAGCGTATGAAAGACTGGGATGAAATCTACAATTTCACACATGTTCGCAAGGGTTTAAGAATGCAGGCCGCACGGTGTATGGATTGTGGCGTCCCATTTTGTCAGTCCAATAGTCACGGTTGCCCGCTCGGAAATATCATACCAAAATGGAATCACTTGGTATTTCTAAACCAATGGAAAGACGCGCTTGCGCAGTTGCTGCAAACGAACAATTTCCCCGAGTTTACTGGAAGGGTGTGTCCGGCGCCTTGCGAAGCTGCATGCGTTTTAGGTAAAATGAATCCCCTGTTATTACAATATTATTGGAAACACTAAAAGTAATGATATTTTCCAAATGTTATTTAAAGCGTTATCTTAAAGGAATCTATCAAAATGTCTGTTTTAGGAATATCTGAACCCAGTGTTACGATAAAGAATATCGAATGCGCCATCATAGATCACGCTTTCGAGAATGGCTGGATAAAACCCCAAATTCCCGCAACGCGAACAGGGAAACGAGTAGCAGTAGTTGGATCTGGACCGGCTGGACTCGCATGCGCTGCTCAGCTTAACAAAGCCGGCCACTTGACTACGGTGTTCGAACGCAACGATAGAATTGGTGGATTACTCCAATACGGAATACCTAGCATGAAATTAAATAAAGCCGTCGTGCAGAGGCGTGCCGACCTACTAGCCGCTGAGGGTATTATATTCAAGACTAATGTAAATGTAGGGAAAGACATATCGGCACGAGAATTAAGCGAGGAACACGATGCAGTAGTATTGTGCACCGGAGCAACGTGGCCACGTGATTTACCTCTGCCAGGTTAACTAACATCCTTTGTTGATCCTACCTCTACAACAGCTAAACCTTGATGTTTCAGGCCGACAACTTGGAGGTATTCATTTTGCAATGGAATTTTTAGAAAATTGGCAGAAGAAACAATTGGGCGGTACCCATAGTGGTCCCCACGCAAAAGACAAGCACGTCATTGTAATTGGAGGCGGCGATACTGGATGCGATTGTATCGCTACGTCCTTAAGACATGGAGCTGCTTCAATCACAACATTTGAAATCTTACCAGAACCGTCTGATAAGAGATCTAAAGATAATCCATGGCCACAGTGGCCTCGTATTTTCAGGGTGGACTATGGCCACGAAGAAGTAAGATATTTTTCGTGGTAAATAGTAGAATTCCAGAATAATTATAAATTTTTATTTAGGTAAAAGTACGACACGGTGCAGATCCAAGAATATTTAGCGTTATGACTCAAGAGTTTATCGACAATGGTGAAGGGCAGATTGCCGGTATACGTACCGTAAATGTTGAATGGGTAAAAGACGACAGCGGCCGTTGGGAGATGAAACAAAAGGAGGGAACAGAGAAGACATTTAAGGCGGACCTTGTGCTTTTAGCGATGGGATTTTTAGGACCCGAGAGGGCGATTGGAGATCAGTTGGATTTAGATCTTGATCCAAGATCAAACTTCGAAACTAAAAATTATCGTACCAACATACCAAATGTTTTTGCAGCTGGAGGTAAACTACGCCATTACTGTTAACTGTTAATTAATTACATAACACTCTCGCAACTGATTTATTTCCTTCCTATTCTGTCTAATCGAATATATACGAAGTGTGTAAATTAAGAAATGAGTCTGATATCTTTAAATATTTTTATTTGAATATAATTACAATTGAACGTTGTCTCCCTCAAAATAACTCCCTTGGGAAGCCACACAGCGTTGGAGACGGTTCTTCCATTCCTCATAACAGTGCTAGAACTCGGATATTGGAATCGCCTTTAGCTGGTCGGTTACAGTCGCTTGAATGTTTTCGAGTGTCCCAAAATGATGTCCCTTCAGGTGAATTTTCAATCTTGGGAAGAGGAAAAAGTCACAGGGACTCAAGTCAGATGAATAATGAGGCTGAGGAGCAATAGAAATATTTTTACTGGCCAAAAAGCCGTTTGTGGAAATTTCTGTGTGACAAGGCGCATTGTCATTGTGCAGGATCCAATAGTTCTTGATGTTTGGTCTCACACGCATGATCCTTTTTCGGAGTCCTTCGAGAACCTCTCGGTAAAAATGTTGATTAACTGTCAAACCTAGAGGCACGAACTCTTTGTGAACGATGCCCTGGGTATCAAAGAAACAAATCAGCATGCTCTTGATCTTTGATTTCCTCATTCTTGCTTTCTTGGGCTTTGGAGAGCCTGAAGTGTGACATTCCATGCCCTGGCGTTTTGTTTCCGGGTCATACTCGAACACTCAACTCTCATCACCAGTAATGACACGCTCCAAAAAAAATTCATTATTTTCAATCAATTCCAAAAAGTCACCTTTCTCTTCTGATGTCGTTTTGTTCCTGCGAAAGGTTTTTTGAAACCATTTTCGAGCAGATCTTTTTCATTCCCAATTTATTGGTCAAAATGAACGGTGGTGTGAGACAAATTCAACTGTTCCCCGATCATTCTGACCGTCAACCGACGATCTGAACGCACAAGATCCCGGATTTTGCGACATTGCCATCGGTTCTTGCAGCTGAAGGCCTTCCGTTGCGTGGCTCATCTCCCATCGACTCCCTTCCTTCTGAAAATGCCTTAAACCATCGAAAAACCTGGGCTTTTGGCAAAACATTATCTCCGTAGGCCTGAAGTTTTTCAAAAGTTTCCGTTGCACTTTGCCCAAGTCTGGAGCAAAACCTGATAGCGAAATTAATGTCTTATTTGTAGAACGCACTACGAAAACCGGGTTCACGGAAAAAACCACAACTGACAACCAAACGACTTGATCGAGCTGAAACTTGCACTGAACTCGTATTACAATGTCCACTTATCGCCCCTCCATGTTCCGTGCTTCCCGTGTTGCCAAATCAAACGCTACGTTGTCAGTCTCATTACTTAATTTACAGACCTTAATGTAACTACCCATGGCATGTTAAAATAATTCGGCATATTTTTTTACAGATTGTCGAAGAGGACAGTCGTTGGTTGTTTGGGCAATTTCTGAGGGTAGACAAGCGGCGAGAGGCGTCGACGATTTTCTATGTGCCGGGGACACCGCATTACCCGGTCCCGGAGGAATAGTTCAGCCAAACGCAAATCCAATCGTTTGCCCCGTTTAATAACGTGATTTTACGTACTATAGTATTAATGTCCGTTATCGAGAGCTTAAAATATTATATGTCCGTGCTCTCGCAACATTCAAGTAGCTAGATGTTACAAACAGGTATAATCGATTCTTTCTGGGACGAATGACGCATATGAAGATCTGCGAAGACTGTTTTAGACTTAATTAATAAAATGAACGTTTAAAAATCGAAATTGCCATTGGACAGCTGAAACTATTTCTATCTTTACTATGGAAGAATGTATTGAAGTTATTATAAAGAAGATTATAAAGACAGCCTTAGTTTAAAGACAATAACGATTAAATTTTATGCTTTTCAATATCTGATTTATGGAAATCTGATCATAGCGTAAAGAATCAGTGATACGTATAAAATTGAAAACTCCTTTTAAATTGTTTTTTTTTGAAAGTGAGTTGCGGATCCAGTTTTCAAAGATGGTCGTTTTCCAATAAACATATAAACTCTGTTATTACATGGGTACACATTAGTATTTTAACGAAATGTTATTCCTGATTGCCTGTCAATCGAACTGTAGTCAATTCAAGAAAAATATATGTTGTTGAAGCAATATATAAATTTATTTTACTAGTGTGCATCGTCCCTATCTTTTCATTTTTTCCTTTTCACCTTGAAATGAATGCTAGAAAATATCGTCAAATATTTTAGGGCAACGTTCAATACAACAAGTTTGGAGTTCTAAATGCAAATGAGCGCCGGTCTGTAGATAGCTCATAGAGGACTCAATACTCTAAAATTGGAACGCTTTCGGCATGGGGGAAGGGGCGGTTAGTTCACGTCTCATTTCATAGAGGCGCTATTACTTACGAGCGGGAATCTTAAATTTATTGCTGAGATAGTTTATATAATATAGGTAATACGATAAATTTAAAATAAAAATACCCATTACCTTATTTTCCTTTGTGGTTTTCTGCTGAGGATTGCAACCTAGTTGCCGAAATACGTATTCAGAGTTCTGTAAGGTAAGGGGCATTTTTATTTTAAGTTTATATAATCCTAATTGTCTTCCAGATACTATCGTGCATGAAAACTTTTTTGTACTAAAAGCTCGTCGAGTTCAAAACAGAAGTTTTCATGCACGACGATATCTGAAAGAAAATTAGTATTACATAATTACTTATAAAATGTAATTTACAGAATTTTTATTTAATTAAATTAAGTTTCAAAGAACATAAAACATTTATTAACAAAAACAATTATTTCACAATTTACACATCACCAATATAGTGCAAAACAACATATTATTTCATAAAACACCGATACGTAGGTCTATAGCTAACATAATTTATTACTCAACACTCACTTTAAAACTAAACAAGCAGCAATTTTCCATCTTGGCATTTTGGGCATCATTTTCTCGCAAACACAAGACAATCAACACTATAGAAACGATATCTCGAAAGAAACTCTTAAAATAAACCTTTGCCCCGGGAAATACTAAAATCCGGTCGCATAATTTCACAATTTAATTGTTTCACGTAACACCAAATTTGACGGCCACGTTCAGCCATGACACTTTTATTTTATGTCATCATATGTCATCGAGGTAACGGTTGCCAAGCAACCTCTTTAAACATGTTTTCGGCTTGAGACGCCCCCATATATAGGCAACTAAATGTGATATGAAACCTAAATAGGAGGGAGCATTCCTATTCTGCCTATAAAGGGCCCCATACACTTCAGTAGAAAAGAAAGAGGTTTCAAATTGAATAATATATATAAACACACTGTTCGGATTACTCCTCTCGCACAAGTATTAATTAATTCGGGACGACACGTGTTTCGGGAATACGTGGATTCCCATTCTCAAGTCCGACACCAAATGTGTATATATATATATAGTGAACTAAATAACATTCATGAGATAAAATATAAGTCTAAATATCGGTAAATAATTTTTACTATTTAATGTAACTGTACTTGTAAAACATATGCAACATAATCTTAGATCATATATATTAAATGGATACAGCTTATCACCATATCAGACTATATACGTTACTGTTTCCAACATGTACATCTACGATTTTCGAGCTATTACATTCTTGCTTATGAACATTATATGTAGCTATCCCTTATCTGACCACATGTGGAACCGGAAACGGAAATGCATGGGGATTCCGTGCGATTTATAATGGAACATATGCGATTTCACAATTTATTAAACAGGCATTAGACAGAGTGCCATTAGACTTAGGTTAGACTTCTGTCAATTTGTGGTCAATGTCAACTACTGTTGTCTATCAATCTGTATGAGCGAGCTATTTTATGTTGACATTTAAAAATTAGGTTATGCGTCAGGTATTATCTTTGATGTATGTCAAATTTAATTCAAATTTCGCGCGCTTCTCACGCCGTGGGTCCACGCGTGGTCAGGTGCGAATAAGAAAATACGAATAACCGTTGTTAGACAGATATGCCGATTCTTTTTTATGTCTGTGATATGTTGGAAACATAGCGGAATCCATGCAATATATATGATCTAAGAATATAATAGCTAAATAAATGTGTTGTAAATGATAAATGAAATGAACACATAAAGTAAGAGACTGCCGAAAAGCACGACGGTTACACACGTTGACCCCACCCACTGCCGGTTTTGCACGAACGGTCAAAGCCGACGGGAAAAAAATCAGAATCGGACAGATATTTTACTCGTCGAGGCAAACCGACGGATTTTGCCCATTCACTTCGGTTTTTCGTCCGTTTTAACCGACGGGAAATACCGTACGATGAAAAAAACCGAGGTGTATGAGTCCCTTAAAAGCTGGACCCTCCCAGTAAAAACATTCGTCAAGACGATGTTTACAAAACCAAAAAACCATCATTGCTTTATGGAGCTGATAAAAATTACTTGCAACTTGAAATGACAATAAATTAATATTAATTTATATTAATATACCACAAATTATGTTTGCCAAAACAACATACATTATTCAAAAAGGAGGTGGATATTAAAACACAAATAACAAAAATAAGGATTTATTTAAATTTTGGATGAATTATCCAAGGTAATAATAAAAAAATCATACCTCTCCCCAACAGCGTGAGCCAATTAGGTAACGTGTCGTACTTATTATCAGAGAGTCTACATTTTATACAATTTGCTGTCGGATGCGATATCAGTTGAAGATTGCCCACTCAATCGAATGCAAGCTTTGCGACAAGTGTATAGAATATAGACACTCTGGTTATTATGTATATATATTTGAAAAAGATTAACAAAATATCACATTGAATACGTTTGTAGATTTAACATTACAAAATAAACTTCAACAATCAGATGTCTAAATTTTATGTTGAACAGAGCTTACCTCTAACCTATGTATGATTGAAATCGGAAGACTCCTAAGTGGGCAAACAGTAGCTGCTTTCCAGGCTCGCACTCCGAGTACTCCAGAGCACTCTACAACACTCCCTCTCACTCGTTTGTGTTCCAGATTTATGCTTCATACTCTAGATTTACCTACCCCTTTCTCCTCAAGCACCAAGATATTTATCAGAGCTTTACACAAAATGCTCCACAGTATTTTGTTCTCCCCTGGAAAGGAGCTTATAGTCTGTTTTTTAACTAGGAGGAGCGTTTTAAATTCTCCACGCTGTAACCTGAATCTGCGATTGGTTGTTTCGCTGGTACAACCAATCGCAGATGCAGGTTTAAGCGCGGAGAATTTAAAACGCTCCTCCTAGTTTAAAAACAGACTATAGTATGGCGTTCGACATAAAGATCGCCTTAAAAACGTCGACTATTAAAACATATGATTTCTGACACTAAGAGGTAAGAGAGAAACACACTACAACATTAACCGACAAATTACAGCTGCGTTCGTTTATTTGTTCTGGAGTGGTTCTGGATTTGGAGCGGCGCAGATAGGTGCGGATCAAGAGTGAATAG
>JARFOC010000271.1:136245-156383 GCA_031763485.1 Osmoderma eremita | reverse complement strand
AACAACCACCATAAATTAAGGTGCATCCGTTGATGACGAAACAGATGCCATCAATTGTTGAATAAAGGAACTTGCCCATATATAGATAGGTTATGGTTAAAAAAATACGAAGACTATCAACACTAAATAACAAATGTCAAGTAATTGCGTTAACAACTTACCTTATCTATGCAGCTGGCAACGATCTAATTGAAGAAATCCTACGCGGACGAAATGTCACTAGATTTGACATTATTATGCATTTGCTAAATGTAAAGTTGTGCCCAACACAACCAATTGTGTTGGTATGATTTTAACATTATCGCTGTCAAAAGTTGGCTGTTTCATTGCGAGAGCTATATATGTAATACCTTAGCTGCAAATTAGTATTGCATCGTGACATGACCGTCGATCAGCTGTTACTTGTCGTACAGCGTTCGTCAATATTTGTAAGATGGAATAAGATTTATGACGATCACGCACTTTGGTGCCTTCCCGTTTTGAAACTACTCTATCATGGAATGTATAATATCGAAAGTTTTTGCAGGTGCTATATGTGCATCAAGGGTCTTTTTAATTAATGCGGTATAGATCGGAATACCGACCAAAATAATTCCAAGGATCAAAATTTCTTTATATACTAATTCATTTCGACCAATACACCAACGAACATAACAAGTGGAAGAAACATAAGGGGTTCTTTCGCGTCGCAGCGATTTGAAAACGTAGCATACTATTTCAAAACATGGATCCGCAAAACCCCGCAATTCTTGGTAATAAAAGGGGCTTGAACCGCAAATTAGTTTATTCCCGAGAGGCCCGATACATTTTCATATACATACATTTTTGCGGGTAGCCCAAAATTCTTAGTTACGCCATTGTGCTGTCTGTCATCTGCTTAAAAGCGAGTAAGCCAGAATGTCGCTGATTGTAGCTTTTGCGATAATGTAGCCACTCTGTATAACGGTGTATCTGAAATAGAATCGTCTCGCAGTAGGCCTCGAAATCTATTTACTTGTAAATGCGTTTTGTGCCGCTTACCTTAGAGTGGTACTTATAGTCCGAGCTCAAGGCGGTGCTATTGTTTAAGTACGCGTTAGCGTGTACTGAGCATGCGCAATAAAGTCCGCGCATGCTCAAGTACGTGCCAACGTGCACTTGAGCATGAGCACCGCCCTTAGCGCGCGCTATAAATACCAGCCTTAGAATTAGAATACTGTCATTTTCATCTTTACATCAATTCATCTACATTCGCATTTCGGCAGAGCGGCACGTCATCACGGCAAGTTCATAAGCAATTGGATGTAATTCTTTTTGAAACACACTGTATACACCCAAAATAATATACGAAACACTTCAAAATGTTCAAAACAAAAATTATGAATCGCAAATTTCAGAATAAAATGTAGCTGGTCGAGTTGCAAACTAATGAAGCAATAATTGTACAATTGGAGTCACTACTATAGGTCGTTGTTTTATTCGGACGAGCAAATTTCTCTTCTATTCATTTTGAGCGTGTTTTGAACGTAACGTGTTGGCCAATTTATGAACGCAAACATGAATGAGGTTATGTATATGATGTTGTTTGACAGTTGAAACAGCTGTTAGGCAAATATCGCTGCGACGTTTATATTGCACTATTGTTTGTTGTGATGCGGGGGATAAAAAATATCAAATTTAATTGGGCCACGTCATACGATTGAAGTGAATTTACTCCGCCGAATAAGAAACGAAGTATAAAGAAATACAATACAAGAAATAAAATACGTTTAGAACTTCTCTTCATAGCATACGTTTAATCCGCTTATGTACGTATCAAAAATAAATTAGAGTTTTCTCTTCATTCCTTTCAATATTAAGTGCTTTAATGACGTACTAAAATTAATTTATGATGCACAAAACTTTATCAACATATTTTCGCTCGAATTACCGATCACTCTCGCCGAAGATTTCTTTCATTACTTTAGTTTTTTTACTAAGTGCATCACTCACATTTTCCAAAACTTCACCATTGTCAATCGCTCGTAAGGTCGCTAAAAGTTTATTTTTCTTATCTTCTGGAACATCGTTTGCTTTCAAACACAAGTTACCATTTCTATCCGTATTTCTCTCTTCTTGTATCCCAGCTTTATTTTTGCTTTTCTGAAAGCTAAATTCTTCAAACCATATCTTGTTTACCAGTTCCAAATCTTCCTTCGGCACTTTTAACTCTTCAACCAACTTATTTTGTCTCAACTTCGAGTCCGCGACGTCTGCCTGTTTCAATTTTTCCAAGAGACGTTGTGTTTCTGTTTGCGAGACGTTATAGCTCGCTTTGTGCTGATCCACCATGGAACTAATGTTCTTTACCGAATTGACAACGTTTAAACAGTAGTCGCCTAAGCGTTGGTCCAATTCGTTTTTATTCGAAGAACGCTGTAAAGACGTTTGCAAACTATCCGCGATCACTTCTAGTTTATGAGAAGAATTGGATCTACTCATATTTGAAACTGTGTATATGCTCTTGGGATGTTGATTTTTACTAACTTTTTCGCTTTCTTGTTCGATATTCATTTTCTTCAATTTACTGTTTATTGTGTTAGTTTCTGATGGACCGTTCTTTAAATTTGCAGAAGACAAACGAGCTTTTATATTCTCAGCTGGCGACTTTAAAATTCCATTCGACGGTTCTGATGTTCGACGTTCAACTTCCTCTTTAGTTTTGGTTGCTATAGGTTCCAACTTGATATCTGGTGAACTCTCGGCTGTTAAATTTTCCCCGTTAAGTTCAGGAGAACTGCCACTCCCCAGAGATACGCACGATAAGCTTTGCCTTTGTGGACGATTGGTGCGTTTCAGGGTAACTAAGGACATTTTACCATTGGACTAAAAAAAGGACAACAATAAATTAATTGTATAAAAATAAATGTATTTGGACCATTCAATAAAAATAATTTATTTTTATACACTCGTTATTTTTCGACGGTGGTAAACACAAACGTTAAGGGCCGCTATTGTCACCAAAACATTGGGTGCGTTCAGGGAGTTCTGGCGCTGTACTGCGCTAGAAGTCCCTAGCGCCACCTAGCGCCAAGGTTAGAACTGATAGAACGGTGCAATTTCTCCGCCTTTTCTGGGGCATGTGCGTTGTACCCTTGTTATACGTTGATTTGACCATTTAAAAAACCGCGCTTGCTCTTGTTACTCTTGTAATAAGGCATTCATGGAGTTACACAATCATACTTAATAAAAACAAAACCAGCAATATTTTTTAAATTATCGGCTCTATAAAACAAGGTTAACATAAATCATGCGTAAATATTCAAATTATAATCGCTGCGAGCGATGATAAAGCATTAAGTTGTTTTTTTACAACATATTACTACACTAGTAATTAGTGATTTAACATCATTCCCATGTTTTCTTTAATTCGTATTTGAATGGTTAGCGCCTATCCCCACTCTCCGCTAATTTATTTTCACGAGGCAATATGGCGACCGCTAGATCTGGCGCCGTAACTCCCTGAACGCACCCATTGAACAACGAATGTCAATGATCGCAGCGGTGTAGTACGATAGAATAACCTTGTGACAAGTTACACATAAACACTATAAACATCCATGATGCAATTTCACACTGTATAGAATCTATAAATACATAATGTCATTTATCCTGAAGTGCTTTTGCATACTCTTTAAAGTGATAGATTCCGCGCACTTTCTCATGGCACCAGCGCAGGTACATATTGTGAACTTAGAGAGGGATACGTATATCATTAAAAGGAGAAGTAAATATAAATGTCGTTGCTAAAAATATCGGGTAGATGACGCTCACATCAACGTCATTTCTCTACTGTCATTCCCCTCGTCTGTATATTTTCGTGTTGTTATTTTCAAATATTCCCTGTATTTTATTGCGTAAAAGCTTTTTTTCCCAGCAGGGAGGAAACTTGTACGTTTGCTCCCTCATTTGAGGGAGGAAAGTTGTACTTTTCTGCCCTAGGGCGGAAAGTAATTGGCATTTTTATGATAAAACTGTACATCATCATATTAACCAATGAAATTACCGCATTCATCACAGTCGCAGGCAAGTCACAGGCTAAAGTCCGTTTGACACGATGCTCGCTGTCATCCAATTTTTCATTCTAGAAGCTATACTTGAAGATTGGAATGAAGTTGTAGTTCCCAAATAGTATATTGTCGTTGACTTCATCAGTATATCACTGCCAACTCAAGTACATTGTATCTTTTGGGTTTAGGTTGGGGTTAGGTTATAAACACAATAAGTCAGGTTTTCTACAACTTCCAGTTTTTTTTTATTATTTGGGTTGGCATTATATTACACACATGCGCGTTGCATTTCTAGTAAGGACGTTCAATAGAAAAATAGGATCAAATCTATGAAATAAACTAGCTCGACTTTCTAGTATAGTGTAAAGTGTATGATGGATATAGCACGAAAATTGGACAAATCTAGCATCGTGTCAAACGGCCTCAGTTTCCAAAAAAATATTTGACGGATTAAGGTCATGTCACTCACAGGTATGTTTTTATTGTTTTTAGACAAAATTAGTTAAAATTGGGCTGACTGGGAAAAAATTGTATTCAAATCACGGGAGGAAAGTGCTAATGCAGGCCTTGGAAAATTACTAACCTCGCCTTCGGTTCGGTTTATAATATTTGCCCGCGGCATGCAATAGGGCACTTTCCTCGCTTGGCTTGAAATATACTATTATCAAAGCTCCTTTGGACTATACTTTACGGTAAAGAGTAAGTTAATTGTCATTTTATTCTTATATATGTCAGATGGTCTCTTGTAAGGTTTGTTTAGAGTTTAGAATGCTGGAACCGGAGCCCTCAACATCTTCTACTACAACGGACACGTTTTGCATAACGCCGACTGGTAATAAGAGGAAATACTTTTCACAAGATGCCAGGGAAATAGTTTGGAATGTTTATAATTATTTTAAAAAACAATCATCAGCAGGTTAACAATATAACCTATTATTGTGTTTATAGTATATCTAACGCTGTGTCAATATTGAAATTATAGAATTAACTTTCTTGTAATACACAGGAATATAGTACACGCAATATACTAGTACAGTAAAGAATAGATATAAATTATTTCCTATTTTTCGCTTGAATACACTTACTGATGGTATTATTGTGTAATTTTTTTTTGTAATCTGACACTTTTTCCATTAAAAAAGCTTGGAATAGTTTTTCTTTATCCCACAATATTTCTATTGCTATAGGATATATAGCAGTCTAGTAATTAAAGCCTTAGGCCCGATGTTATATTAAGTGGCGTCGAATTTATCGCGCACGTTGGATTGCTGCACACTGCGATTTAGGAATTTTGGCATCAATGGTGGTCGAAGACAGAAATGTAAGGACATATTAACATCCAAACTCGAAAACAGAATTTAACAAACCATTTCCAGCACATAATTAACAAGTTCTACTCCATACGCACCACATATTCTTCTGTCACAAGTTATTTACAGGTAAGTGCCTATACCTCGCTAACAAACTGACGTGAAAACGACCTATTTTTCACGTTAGCCTGCTGGTTGAGTAGATTTTTGGGCAAATCATATAACTTACCTCCACAATACCGCTTAGACGATTCACCTCTTCCAAAGCGTGAGATAATTCTTTTTGGCACTGCTTGTGCTTAGCGATTTCACTATTTAACTTGAATCTAGCGTTCTTAGTTTCCAACATAAGTCGCCGATTTAGAAGGTTAATTTGGTTTTCGTTATTTCTCAACTTCTCTTTGACATCTTCCAATTCTTCTTTCAGTTTTTGCCGTTCGCCTAGGTGTTTATCTTTGTTCAGGGCGTGCAAATGTTTCAACTGGTCTCTAATGCTGTTTAATTCTTCGTCTTTAATCTTTACCAGGTCTTGCGCTTCCCTGAGACTTCTCTTCAAAGTTTTGTTTTTTTCTTGTAACACCCGCCTCTCGTCTTCGTGGGACTTGATCAATCGTGGTAAATCTGCATCTACGCCTTCATAACTAAAAGAAAAACGCTGTATCTACTTGATTGAATAAAGCCCGACTAGAGATCTTATAACTCATTATTTACAAACTATAACACAATAAAAACATAAAGAAAGACTTTTGTTTGTTGCTATTTAAAGTGAAATTTGCTTACTTTTTAAGGGCTTTATCTTGTCGTTTTTGTAATGTGCGTAAAGCGCGGTTCTCTTTCATTAACTCCTAAAATAAATGAATAAGTCACTGTGAACAATTTTGGTTGTAGAAAAAAGCATTTTTACTGCTAAGTGAAAATTCGCATCATTTAGTTGACTTTGTACCGACTTCAATTTGAGCAATTTGGCCGAAAGTACTCTTTGTTTAACTATGTTATTTGGATTTTTGGTCCCGAGTATGCTAAGTGACGCCGCTAACGGATGGATAGTCTTCCTCTTCTGAAGAAAACAACTCGAATTTGACGAGCAAACAGTTCCAGAACTTCTTCGTCTGAAAGTTAGTTTCTTGTTTAAATTATGCTCGATGCGGTGTAGTGACAATTTACCTTTCACTTTGACAATCGGTCTTACGGGAGCATGAACTACTCGGTACGCTCTGTTTTTGAATAGATCCTGCACTCGTACTAGCACTTGCCATTATACGTATGTATTCATAAAAATAAATATAAACTAGAAAACGTGTATAAAATGTCTAAATTAACTGACTCCGCAATGCAGAAACCATATTGTTTGCGTTGCTTCACTTGGTTGATATGGAAACGCGCATAGAATTTATAAAGGAATGAATTGTGAGCACCTAAAGCTTGGAATAAATTAAATTAAATATTTCTCGAAGAAGCACTCGCACCCGTCGATTTTTGATTTTAGTTGCCGTTTTTCTGATGATTATTTCATGTATACAGGTTGATCCAAAAACAAGTTATGACAGCCCACTTATTTTTTTTTTAATGGAAATACCTTTTTTTATTTCATTTTTAAATTCTACGTCAAATTCTGAACATATTTTATGTATCATGTCCTATACCTGAATTCAACTGTTTCTGAAAAAAAAGCCTAAAAAAATCAACTAACCTTAAACACTTAAATTATGTAAATAAAACCTTGAATTATGTCATACTATTGACAGTGACAGTTGACTTTTAAGTGACTTTGTCTTAGCAAAACTCGTTACGATAAGTATTTTTTAAATGGTACGTCGCGATGAAAGATTGCGAATAGAGATACTGATGATGATTGGTTGTGGGGACAGCATGTGCACCCAAAAGGAAGTTTGCGAAATGTTTAATGCCAAATATCTTCGCAGAGAGCCAATATGTCAACCTATAGTTCGCAAGATAGAAAAAAAAAACGTGATTTAGGTCACGTCAGAGATAATTATACAAAAGGTAGGTTTACGGTATCAGAAGATAAACAGCTAAGTGTATTACTAGCTGTTCAAGACCACCATCATAAGCCTAGCCGCAGTATTGCTTTGAAAAATCAGATCTGCCAGACATCCGTCCTAAAGTATTTAAAGGAAAATAAATGGGATCTTGACAAAGTCCAGTTGGTTCATGAACTAAATGAAGATGACCACGACAGACGACTTGAATTTTGCGAGATACTTGTGCAATAACGATCCACAGTTTTCAAAACGAATTGTATTTTCGGATGAGGTAACATGTTGTCTCAATGGAGGTGTAAATAAGCAAAACTGTCAGTATTGGGATACTGAAAATTCCCACTGGATAATGGAATGTCATACCCAATATCGTCAAAAAGTTAATGTTTGAGCCGGCATTGTTGAAAACAAGATTTTAGGGCCTTTCTTCTTTAATGGGACTTAAACGGTGACAGATATTTAGAATTTTTAGATGACCTAGTAAAAATGTAATAATTTACAAGATGTTCTAAAGAAACTGCCTAATCAACTGACAAACTTAAACACCTTATACGTGTTAAAAAATAAATGTTGACCATAGAGCATAATTACGATAAATAATAACGATAAAATAGTTTATTTTATTCTGTACATAAAATCTTAAAACCCTGGATTATATCTGTTTCTTCATAATAACATGATTTTTACATAAACAGTAATAACATCGCAGATACAGATATATCACTTATTTTGTAAATACTTCTTTAAAACTTACATTTATCATGATTTTATATGCTATTTATTATTATGATTTTGTGCTGTCCATAATTTACTATACAAACTATCAGGATTTTTGATTAACGTTTCATGTGTACCAGATTCAGATACTCTTCCGCCTTGCAGAACTAAAATTTCGTCCGCATCCATAACGGTGCTTAATCTATGTGCAATACATATGCTTGTCTTGCCCTCTGTGGCTCGCCGTAACGCTTGAAGTATATTCTAAAATTGAATCGGAAAATGAAAAATATCAATACAGTAGTGATCATATTACATATTCCGTTATCGAATCCAGTGAACTTGTGGCTTCGTCAAATACTAGTATCGGCGTATTTTTTAATATTGCTCTAGCAATAGCGACTCTTTGCTTTTCACCGCCAGATAACTTCAAACCTCTCTCTCCCACTTGGGTCTCATATCCCTTCGGCCATTTCACGATCATGTCGTGAAGTTCCGCCATTTTAGACGCTTCTATTACCTCACCTTCGCTCGCTCGTAAATCACCGTAATGTATATTATGTTTTATCGTGTCATGAAACAAAACCGAATCTTGGGGCACTATCGCGATAGCTTTACGTAAACTATCCAGGTCGACATCCTTGATGTCATGATTCCCGATTAATATTCTACCACTCTTCGGCTCGTAAAATCTGTAAAGCAACCTGACTAGCGTAGATTTTCTACAAACAAATATATAATACATTTACTTCACATAACCTATGTTCTGCATCCGTACCCTGAACCTGAGCCTCCAACTATCGCTACCTTCTTACCTGCAGGTATGGTAACACTAAATTCTTTTAGAATTTCTTTACCTGGCCCGTAATCGAAACTTACATTATCAAATTGAATAGTTGATGATTGCGTATCGACATGCAAATACGGTGCATATTCTTTATTCTATAATTAAAACACAATTTGCTTATTAAAATGCCGTTTTATAGTATAATATTCGTAATAATGCCATATTTTTAGGGCTGAGTTTGATTTAAGATTTCATAGCTATCGGGGATAGTAAAGACTACACGGACTGTGGGGAGTATAGTCAACATTGTATATCGGATCACTTGCTCACCTCACATTTGGCTTTATTAACGGAGATGACTTTAAATTACATTGTCAGGGAATATCTACGGTATCGTCGCGACATCTAGTGGCAAATGTGCAAAGCTGCTAGTTTAAATGGTAAAGGCGCGCTTTGATTCGCTCATCAAACTTAAAAACCACTCGTGCCCTCTGATTGGCTCCGTCTATTTATAGCATTAGAATTATTCCTATTTCAACAAGTTCTCTTTCGCTCCCGAATATTCCAGAAATAGAATTTTAAACAACGAAATTTGATTATATAAGGAGCCGTGTAAATAGTTATGTGGTTAGATTATCTATGTTTGTATAAAAGAGTTGAAGTGGCTTGTAAATAGTGCACATAGACAAATAATGAACGAATAAGCTTGCTTCTTGGTAAGGCAAATATCTTGCCGTATATAACCACAAAAATATAACACAAAATAATACCTTTATTGCCGTCTCCATCGTCATTAAAGTGAACATAGCTTGCATATCAATCAACGCCTGGCGTACTTCTCGATAAACACTCCCTAAGAAACCCAAAGGAATCGATAATTGAAACAATAAGCCATTAACCATCACTAAATCACCAACAGTCATATTGCCTACAAAACATTCCTAAATATATTGTTGAGTCTTGAATCTGTAAATAATACTACCTTGAACGATTTGGTTTGCCGCAAGAACCATGATGCCACTTAAAGCAGCACTGAAAATAGCGTTTTGTCCGAAATTTAAAAATGCTAAACTTGTACTGGTTTTTAAGCTGGCGTCTTCGTATTTTCGTAAAACGTTATCGTAACGCTTAGCTTCAAATTCTTCATTATTAAAATACTAGAAACATTAACGAAGTAATAATTAACTAGTAAAGAGGAACATGTAATCATATACTTTAACTGTTTCATAATTTATTAAGGAATCAATTGCTTTATTCCCCGCTTCATTCTCAGCCTGATTCATATGCACCCTATACTTTGTTCTCCATTGCGTTGTAACTAAAGTGAATGCGCTGTAAACACCTACACATCCCAAAGAAATACCTGCACAAAAAATAACTGTTAATATTAATTTAGGATTAGTTAGAGCCATTTACCAGCAAAAGCAGCTCCACATTTTATACCAAGAATGCTTGAAACCAATGCTAACTCAAAAACTGTTGGAACTACGTTAAACACCATAGCTGATAAAACAAAATTTATACCTCTAGAACCTCTATCAATTGTTTTAGACAAAGCTCCTGTAATAAATATTAATTAGAAATAATAGCAGAGGTACCAATAAAGTATTCTCTGCATATACATTGTTTTGGATTGCATAGTAAAAAGGAGGGATGTATGAAATTTCAAAAATATAATTTTAACTGGCCGGATTTTAAAAATCATTTGAAAACCTTTTGAGACAACTACTAGAACACTACAATAAAAATATTCATAGTAATAAAAGAGTGTCCCCTATTAATAGGCGTTGAAAGCCGCTAATATTTCATGTTTCTCTGAAGGCACCAAACTGCGCGAACCGTGTGACGTCATAAATGTTATTCCATACAAGTAATAGCTGATCGACGGCTATAACATGATGCAGTCGAAAGTTGCGTCTACGGTATTCACATATATGTCTATCTCTCTCGCTTCTATCGTTACATTTCACTTTCAATCGTTCCGGTTCACTGAGCCTACTTTGTCGCGCTCGGTTAACCGCAGCAATTACTTAATTTACTCTAAAACTTCGTATAAGGTAGAATGCGAGAGAAAACCAAATATATCTTCTGCAGTAGAAAAGGGAAAACAACTACACAAATAAAACTCTAAGATCAGAAATTCGAGGAGGTTAAAACTTTCAAATATCTAGGAGTGCTAATAAACAACAGAAACGATAGATAATACGAGAATGTAGCTGGATATATAAAGGCACAAAGGATTTGATGGTACAGATGTATACTTAGAAGAGAATAGAAAATCCATTAAGAGCCTTAACACAATGGGACCCACTGGAAGAAATGCTTAAAGGAAGACCAGAAGCAAAATGGAGAGAGCAAGTAGAAAAAGATATAACAAGAATGAGAGTCGAAGAGTGGAAAATAGTAAAGAGGGCAAAAGCCACGAAAACAGTATTAAAAGAGTTCAGCAATTAACAGATACAATTCCCATGGGAATATAAAGCTTTCATGACTACTTACCTGTTTGTCTACTTAAATGAAATCCTAAATCTAAATTATGGAGATGAACGAATAAATTTTTTGCAATTTTTCTAATTGATCTTTGAGCAACTTTTGCAAATACAGCATTACGTAACTCATTAAAACCGGCAGCACCAGCTCTCGCAATACCATCTATAATATTTATTATATTAATAAACTGTTTAACTATACATTGGCTACTTACATCCAAGCAATAGACTGGTTGCTACTGTAATTATAGTTTCTGGGGCCGAATTCATATTTAATGTATGTCCAACATTCAAATAATCAACTGAATATTTAAACATAAACGGAACAGCCACATTCATTATTTTAGCACCTACTAATAGACCAACTGCTAAAGAAACTCTATTTCGTATTGCCTGATCATCTTTAGGCCATATATAGAGAAGCATAGCCCTTATCATTTCTTGAGCAGTTATGGGACTTTTTTCTGTTAACTGAATATTTTCTCTGGATATCGAAGATACTCCTGGGTGGAAACATCCTCTGATAGGCTGACTCTTTGGTGCAAATGAAATAGACTTTATTCTTGAAATAGCTTGAGCTAGTACTCCACCACTACTTCTTTTATGGTCCACTTTTTCCAATTCTTGGGTAGTACATGACTAAAAATCTAAACTTCAAGAAATATAACCTATAGAGTTCTTTAAAACACTTACCCGTTGCATCGAATAAACTGAACATACATTTTTATGTAAAGTTGTCGATTTGTGTTTAAAAAACGATAATCTTTGATACCTATAGTTCCTATATATATAATTATTTAGATGTAATATACATTTTTTGTTGCAACATATTAGTGCAGCCATGCTTGATAAAACAGAAAATCCGCAGATTTCCTGTAACAAATTTAAGTTTGCATAAAATTATTGGAAAAAACCTGTAATATTATTACATTTACTTTACAATTAATCCATGAAAGTGTGGAAGTGTTTCAAACAATGCAACAGGTTATAGTTATCACACATACACAGTGATCAATCTCAACCGTCAGAGGTTGGTTGTTGGCAGCAAAAGACGCAAGATTGGTTATATCCTTGTTATATCCACATATACAAGGGTTATGTTTATTATGGTTATATATTAGTTATAATCTAGTTACTTTCGTGGATTGGGTGCACCATGTTTGTCATCTGTCATCCTGCCATTTGTCATTCGTGTACAAGAACGAAGTGGAAATAAAAATAACGGCGGTAAACACGAATGACAAATGGCGGGATAACAGGTGATAACCAGGATATAGTAATTCCAAGAAAGTAAATATGGACTATCTACAGGTAGGTATGGCTCACAGTCTCCTATTTAAATGATACACTTGTAGTCGATCCGGTTCTGCACGCCATCAATTTTCCTGTTATTTTAAAATAACATAAAACGCGACTACCTTGGCTCCAGCTTTCCAAAGAAAACCCATAGAGAACCCAGAACACCGTGGAATTTAAACACCACTAACGCATCGTAAAGTGGCGCTCTCTATGAAACAAAAAAATGTCTTGAACTAAAAATACGCAAGGCCGGTTAGAATATTCAAGAGGCCATGGTATAGTCCAGGGATAATAAGGATAATACCCTTGTATATATATATATATATACAAGGATAATACTAAAGGTATAGTCAATTCGGCCTTTAGAAAACAGCAGTCGGATGCATAGAGAAGATAAGATGAGTGGGACCTTCCCGGAATGTATAAGGTTCGTTCCAACCTGATCATTGTAAAAAGGGGTGTTCCATCAACTTTTAGGACCGTACTCAGCACAATAACCAAAGTGGTCCAACTTAAATTAGTATCTACCGTATACATAAATTACTCAAGTGATCTGTGTATAATCAGTTATATCAAAAGAGCATAGAAAATAATAAATTATACTTCCGAATCACGAGACGTATTTTGCGAAACAAGTGTTTTAGGAATAAACGTCGAGTTAAGAGGTTAGTATTAAGACTATTTTCGTTTGCTGGAGTGGTATTCGTTACGATTATATAGTGAGTAGACCGATAATAATAGGTATTATAGGTAATAGGTATGGCGTGAGAGACTCGCGTGAAAAATGACCAGTAATTTAAATAACTTCTTGTACGTTGGCTCCAGATTTTATCAAATTGCTTACAGCGGAAGAACGATTATAATGATTTATTATTTTTACCTTCTTGATATCAATCCCAATACTCTACGAGTCTAGAACCAAAAAGGAATAAACCACGTCGTCAAGGGTATCTCCGTTTATCAACACATGATAACTATGTAAAATTTATGATTGCTATTAGCCAAATTTATGATGAATTAATCCGTTTTAATTTAACGCATGCGCACAGCAACTATACGATTCAAAACAGATACCAAACGAAAATCGATTGGAACAAAGCTATAATTATAATTTGTCCTGTAAATTATTTCACAGCTTGTACAAATGACATGATGCACTGTGATGTAATCAAATTTAAAATAGCCGCATTCCAAATAGATACTATGGAATTTTTGTCCAACGCACTTGATGTTTAATTTCTGCTTTTTTAAAGGTTTACTTAGATCACTAATAAAGGGAAAAAAAGGAGATAAACACATTTCATGAAAATTTAATGTTATATTTAAAGTATAATAAGGTATATTGTATAATATTTACAAAAGTGACATTTTAACAAATTAAATGATGAATAACTGTTTCAAGTAGGGTTTACCATTACCTGATGTTTTTTTAAATTAAGTAAATAGTTAAAATAGATATGAGTCACGATAGATTTATATACCTTTATAAAAAGAAAATGCCATACATGGACTTATTTGCTGTTTGATATATGAAGATAAGATATAGCAATATGCAATGATGTGCATTATCATATAATCAGTACTTTGATATATATTTTATAATTGGCCATCTGCCACAGATTCATTTTCACCGCTTCCATTTTCTATCTTAGTATCATTATTCGATGTTTCTATTGATTCAGTCTGTGGAGTTTCTTCTTTCAAGAATTCTTCTTTGTCAGCGACTACATTACCTTCTGAAGCATTCCCTGTAGAACTTACAATATCTTCTGTGCCCTCATTCTCACTACTTTTTAATGCAGGGTCTGCATCTCCATTGCCAAGTTGTATTTCAGCATTGCTTGTGACAAGAGGTGCTGTATCATCAGGAGCTAGTTTCAAAAATTTCTCCAATTCATCAATTTCATTTGCCATATCAAATTGATCGTAATCCTATAGCAATATAAAATATAACTTTTCTTACAAAAATTAAATGTATTAAAGCAATATTATGAAGGGTAATACCTATTTTTATGAATTTACATACCCCACAATATATGTCATCATTAAATAACTGTGGAGGTAGCGCATGTCGTGGGTTGGTATCGTTTACAGTTGCTCCTATAGATTTGGAATTATTATGCATAAAATCTTTTTGATCTTCATTTCCTGGTTCCGCTATATCAACCACTTCATATTTGATTACTCGCGAATCTAGTATCATTAATACTCTTTGTTGTCTTTTTTTTACCTATTCATCATACATTTAATTTATTGATTGAATAAAATGGCAAACACATTATACGTATAATACTTACTTCTTTATTACCTGAAATACCACTAACGAACACTTTTACTACCATTTTGACTAATTTGAAAATGAAATATTATATCTAGAAACTTGATCAAATAATACTGCTATTTGACAGTTTGTGGCAGTGTTCCACACCTATCTTAGTACTATAAATCTGTAAATATCCCTGTTTATTTCTACTTGCTATTTCTACTTGAAGGAATATAATTTTATATATAAATAATGGCGTTTTGTTATTCTATACACTTATACATAAAAATTGATAAAAATGTAAGAAGCATGATTTTAGTTAGCTTAAATAAATTATTGTTTACTACATGTAGAGACATCTGTAATATACTAGGCTCCCTATATTTCAGTGTTTTCAACATTGATAAAAGATGTATATTGATATGGTTTTCAATATATCGAGTGCATAATCTACACTTTACTATTTTACCAACCCAGTACACAAAATAGGTTCGTTCGTCTTGGCCAAGCGCTGTAATTATTTGACTGTCGATAAAATCTATTTTCGAATATAAAATAACTACCGCGCTTGTGCAGGCATTGTGCATAACGCGTTGGCCAAATCGAACAGACCCAATACCTAACGTACGTACATGAGCCATCATTGAGCGTGGCTGTAGAAGTGAAAGGGAAGCGTCTGCTGTTGGTGTTGTGTTCTATTATTTGTGATTCTGTTCAGCCATCTTTGTGGTCGGCGTCAGGTAGCCATATTGTGTTAGTGCAAGGTATGTGTGATTTTGCTAGAATTTATCGTTTTTTGAAAACAATATTAGAATCTGCTTGTCACAATTAACATTCTAAACTGACTAAGCTATATTCATACTATAGATTTGTTCAAAATGGATTCAAAAATGTTTATTTCTTTAGGTACTATTCCCACCATTAGTTCCAGGACGGATATTCGAACATTAGAAAGGTAAAGTATACTCTTTATTTTTGTAACACTAAGCATTATTGTTCTTTTTGCGACTCAAGTTTATTACTGGTAGTATTAGTTTGAGCAATAGAGTTTACGTAGTGGATACATGAATGTAACTCATGTTGCAGTTATCAATCAAGTACCATGTCTGCTGATACTGCTGTAAAAACAGAGAAATCCGTGGAAAACATGGATCCACAAGGGATGCAACAGGATAATCAGAACGGTGGTCAGAATGAGGGACATCAGGGTAATCACCCAAGAAGGGGCGGTGGAAATCAACGTTTTGGCAATCGAAGGCCGAATCCCGATTTTGATAATCGAAAACGTTTCAAACAAGGGCCAAATCAACAAAATCCACCTAACGATCACAGAAATATCCATGAAAAAGTAATGTTAAAATTAAATGAGATTTGTGGGCCTACTTATGAGTTGCCACCATTGGAAACAACTGAAAAGAAATTTTCAGGGAAATGTCGTTTATATATTGGCAACATACCATCGGAATTAGAAGAAGAGGAATTAACAGATATGTTCAAGAAATTTGGTGAAACTAAGGATCTTTTCGTCAATAGAGATAAGAATTTTGGGTTTATTAAGATGGATTACCATTTTAACGCGGAAAAGGCAAAGAATGAAGTAAATGGTATGTTTGTTAAAGGCAGAACATTAAAAGTCAGATTTGCTCCTGGAAGCACTACGCTCAAAGTGAAAAATCTAGATGCATTCGTCACCAACGAGCTATTATATGCAGCATTTTCGGTTTTTGGTGAAATTGACCGCTGCATAGTAATTTCCGATGAACGTGGGAAATCTGTCGGAGAAGGAATTGTTGAATTTGCAAGAAAAAATAGCGCACAATTGGCTCTTCGGCAGTGCTCTGAAAATTGTTTCTTTTTAACTGCCAATTTGAGACCTGTTATTGTCGAAGCGTACGAGGCTGTTGATGACGTAGATGGGTACAGTGAAAAGTTTGTCAAGAAGACTGACGAATATTTTAAAGAAAGGGGTATGGGCCCTCGATTTGCCGCACCAAAGAGTTTCGAGCTGGAGTATGGCACACATTGGAAACAATTGAATGAGTTGTATGAACAAAAGCTATTAGCATTAAAAAAAGAGAATCAGATTGAGCAAGATAAACTATTGGCCCAAATGGAGATTGCGAAATTCGAACACGAAACCGCAATGCTTCGTAAGCAACTACGGGATCGTGAAATGAATATGGACAGACAAAAGCGTGAATGGGAACTGCGAGAGCAACAAGCGGAGGAGAATAAACGCAGAACGGAAGAGCAAATGCGTAGGCAGCAAGAGGAGTTGCAGACTCGCATGATGAACCAGGAGGAAGAAATGAGGAGACGTCAGCAGGAAAATAGTCTTTTCATGCAAGCTCAACAACTGGATAACATGCTGAACAACCAGGAGCAAGGATATGATGACCGTGAAGGTGACGAAGGCAACAGCAGCAGTATGGAGCCGAAGCCGTTCATGAATTCGTACAATCGTTACGACCGGGATATCGGTGGAGGACGTGGAGGACATATGGGTGGAAGAGGCGGAAATTGGGACCGAGACTTTAGTAACAAAAGGCGACGTTATTAAGGTAACTGCACAATTTTGTGTATTATATCACTATATTGTGAAAAAAAAAAAATCTGAAAATATCTTTATCATTATTTTGAAATTTATAAAATTGAGGATGCACTGATTTGTGAGTTAGTTTTGAAAATATTTTCAAAGTCAGGAAAGTGTATCGTGTGTTAAATTGTCACAAAATCTAATGTAACAACTACGATCATTTTTAAATCTTGTAATTTGTATTTAGAAAACTTTGTTCTATTAGAATTTATTATTTTGAAGAAGTGGTGAATATCTTCGCGTGAACTACTTGATTTATATCAAATGCTATAGTAATTAGTGCTTTGAATAATTCTATTTTCAAACTAAGTTAATTAAAGATTAATATCACAACTCTTCTCATATCAACAGTGTAGTTACAGTCAAACTGGGATATGACGAACACGTAAAAGAAGAAAGAAAAATAGTTCGCTATAAATGATTTTTACGATTTTTCATATTTTATATTTAAAATAATATGCACTAGTTTAATTCGTATAAATATATTTAATTTCTACATAGAACTACATAAACAAAAGTAAATACTTGCTCTAAGAAAGTATAACACAAAACATCAATTAGTCAAAAAATAATTTGTGATTTTTAATTGAATTTAGTTGTAGTCGGAATTACAACTAAATTATCCAAGAATAAAATCTGAATCATCCATGTACATACAATGGGGTATTACCATTGACGAAGAATAACAGTCCAGATAACATTATAAGGGGAAACACCGACTATTGCTTGAACTGCCTCGTCTAGTCTTCTACATACACTTAAGCTGGTATTTATAGTTCGTGCTCAAGGCGGTGCTCATGCTCAAACACGCGTTGGCGCCATTTTTGTATATATTATCAAATGCAAAAATGGCACCAAGCATGGGCACGGATTATAAATACCAGCTTAAGCCACAAAAGTCTACATACGGCTGACAAAAGTCGACAAACAAAAACAGTAAACTAAAAATTGCCTTATTTTTCTAGTGAACGTGATTAATTAACTATATTTCAATATTATACATAAAAAAAAATTCAAAAAAGTGGATTATGTGCCTGAAACAAAATAAAAGTAAATATTACATTAAAACTGTCTGCAACAAAAGTTTACATACGGCTCATACATTTATTGATGTTAATACTGAGTTGGTCCTTCTTTTGAGATAGTCGTGGCAGCATGGAGTTTATAAGTTTTCAGTTACATCTCTCGAAATCGGTTGCTGAAAGCTTGGACAGTCTCCTTTTCAATTCATTCCATAGATGTTCAATGGGGTTAAAACTTGGGGATTGGAGTCCGGAGTTGGTTTTTTACATGATACAGTAGCCACTCTTTTATAAGACTTGAAGTCTGTGTCGGATCATTGTCCTATTGAAACATAATTTGCGGATAGTCCCAGATCATTAACACTACTAAGGAAATGTATGAGCCGTATGTAGACTTTTGTTGTAGGCAGTTTTAATGTAATATTAACTTTTGTTTCTTTTCACGCACATAATCCACTTTTTTGAAATTTTTTTTATGTGTAATATTGAAAATAGTTAATTAATCACGTTCACTAGAAAAATAAGGCAATTTTTAGTTTACTGTTTTTGTTTGTCGATAGACTTTTGTGGCTAAGTGTGCATATAACGGGACATATAGTGAATTTCACACTTAGTTGGCAGCCATTCGCAGTGCAAATGCGCCGTTTATACGCGACTGTACTGCAAATAGTTCGTTATTGCAGAATTTTCGTGACAAAATGCGAGCTTTCGCTATAAACGACTTCGTTATAAGCAAGCACAATATATATTATAAGTATAGGATATTTGATCGGGGAAATTATTTTTATTCCTTATCACCGAGCGTTCGCTATACCCGGGGTACGTTATATCCGAGTTTGACTGTACATCCACTTTTATGTATCGCTTGTTCCCACATTCGCCGTTTCTTATTTAGAGTATTTTATTTACCAAGTAATCATTGATATAATTACAATTTTAATATAGGAGTTGAGTACAGCGGTATAGTTTAAATAAATAATTGTTAATTTTACTGTAATTATAAGATATTTTGAATTGAACCGCCTTGGCGTGAAAGAACTATTATGAAACGGGTTTTCTGCGCTTACAGAATACACAGTAATCAAAAGAACTAAATACAAATTTACAGAATTAAATGCTTATTTGCGTTTTTTCACATACTACGGTAATAAAAAATAATAAACAAACCTCGTTATTTATAATGAATCGGCGTCGCATTTCTTAAACAATTTCGCTTTTACATTTGACAATTCGTTATCAAATATTAGTGTTTAAACCCCTTATATTATATACTTATGTGTCGTTTGAGAATCATTCGTTAGCTTCAAATTACCTAGTTATATCTGAGTATATTTTGGATATTTGGGCTATCTTTTGTAATATGTAAGAATATTACCAAACATATGGTTTCCCTTGATGCGTTTGTGGATCTGAATGTGTTTGGTATTCATTAGTCTTAAATATTTGCCAGATAGATAATGGCGTTAACATATTTGGCGTATTTATCCAATAGCCAGTAATTATATAAATGTATGATGTTTATTGTAGCAGTAACATTTTTTTTTTTATAGATTTACATAGGTTCTACAGCTAGTATAATGTTCTTTTATTTCACTAGATTTTATTGTAATAAAATGGTAAAAAGTCA
>JARFOC010000271.1:123732-136145 GCA_031763485.1 Osmoderma eremita | reverse complement strand
TCCAACTAGAACGTGTAGAGTATGCTCTTCAAAAGGAAAGCGGAGCGAAACAAGATATATTTGCAAAACCTGCTGTGAACCATTACACGTAGGTGATTGCTATACGGCATATTATACTAAAAAAATTTATTAAAAGTTATCTAAAAGATTTGTACAAAATTTTATTTCAATTCATTATGTATAAATAAAGTTTATTGAAGGTTATTTATATTATTTCAGTTCCACATTGAATTACGAAATAATAGCCGGTGACATGAGATAGCTTCAGCGTAAAATTGCCGGTCAATAATGTGTTTTAAGTAACTTTTGCTAACATTTTGTATTTTAGCTAGATAAGTTTAAATGTATACGGTACACTGTATGTTACTATACTTATTTTTTTAGTGTCCCTTGTATTGAGTTTTCTGTTGGACAATACAGATTATTATTATTCTACCTTACGCGTTATATTGGCGGAAATCTTTTCGAAATTTGTTATTTTTAATCTGTCAAATGTTATATATCCACACCCAAACAAGTGTTGTATGAAATGTGGAATGTAAAACTTATAATTTTTCTATGAATCAGTAATATTAACACAAAGGCAGATGATTATGCGCTAAAAATAATTATATATTTTTGGTGTTAGTAGAACGGTAAATTTATGTCAAATAACTATTGATAAGTTTCGCGTAAGTTTACAAAGAAATGAAAACTATCTAGTAGGGAATGTCCCATTAATTGTGTGCCAGCGAATGGATGGATACGTCATGATGTGGTTTTCCGAAGGAGAATGAGTTTAAAATAAAACCGCAGTAACAGCGATTCGATGTTGTGTGTGTTTGCGCGCAAGTGGACTACACGCTACTTACTTTAAAACCTTGACTGAACGAAGTGAACGTCATTTGTGCACAGCAGCCGCGCTATTCACTTTGCCTATCAAATATAATTTTATTTAGTTTCAAATTAAAATCATAAGTATATCGAACAGTGGATACAGTGTACATAAATTATACTTAAATATTAAACGTTAAAGATGGATAAACCTGAAGGTGAGTCTTTACTTAAACCGACGGTAGAAACCGAAGAATCTACCGAAGCAGATCGTGTTAAGCCCTCGGAGAATACGTCAAACCCACTCGAAGGGGATGGTAATGAAAAACCACCGTTGGCGGAAGCAGAAAGTTATGATGACGTTTTCATCAAACCAGAAACGGCGGCAGTCGATCTTAACGACAATAGATCATTTCTGTATAGCGAAATACACAGTGATGAAGATATGGTGGATTTAGCAGAGAGAGCTGGTACCTTTCCGTATGCTCCGGGATTCGGTCCGGGTTTAAACGGCGCCACCCTAACCGCTAGCCCGGAAAGTATACCAGACGTAAATCTCTATCAACAGAAAAAGACAGTTGCCCAGGGTATGATGGATTTGGCCCTGTTTTCGGCGAATGCGAATCAGTTGAGATACGTTTTAGACAGCCGCCAACATACTTATTTTTACCCCGGAGTGATACTGATATCATTTAGTCTAGTTTTTCAAGTAAGTCAATTTATATTATATAAACTTTATCGTCCTTAATTCCGTTACTTACCGGGTTTTTTGCAACAAAAAAAGATAATATCGCGTCATTATGAAGTAACACATGACCTTGTAGAAATATAATCAATTGAATGTTTTAACAGAAACTTTGCGAAATCATTAATGTAGAAAATTGAAGAATATTACTTATATATGCCCATAATAATGGTACCATACATTAAATCTATTTTAATAACTGGACGAAATGGCCATTGTAAGTTTAACATACAAAACGAGTCATTCAAAAGTGATTATCGTAGAAAATAACTATTTTCCGCAAATATGGTATCAATACTTCATTTACTTTTAATAAGTGAATATAATCACAAAGAGATGCTTCTGTCTCAAGTCAATTTTAACAGAGTTTAGGTCATTGACGTGCGTTACATGTTTATATTACGTAGGTATACATTCAAACTGGTTTTATTCATCACAATTAGAGATTTCATTTTATATCAAGGTATATAAGCCTTTTTCCAGGTTATACAAGTCGAAATTAGTAAAAAAAATAGGGATCAGAAAATAAAATAGATTCTTTGACAATTGAAGAGATTCATCAATTGATTCCCTACCGTGCCGCTACTAATAGAATTCAAGCCACCATCAGAAAGAAGCGGCACATGCTTATATTATGTCATTGTATTAATGAAGGGGCAATGACAATCATTTCAAATCACCGGTTATTGACACGTGCTTGGCAATATAACATAATCATTATTGACATAGATTTCCCTTTCAAAACACTAAAGATTTCTCACACTTTCTTTCCTATCCATCGTCCTAGAAAGATGAAGAAATACTCTTCCTAGGTCCCTAATTTGACAATTTGCAATTTCTGGTATAGAGTGCTGTCAAAGTAGACTGTACAATGAAAGAGGTTTAGCTAGGTTAGGAGAAGCTTAGCTAAGTTTTAAGTGTGAACAGTCGGGCTTATTGTTAGAAAAAAAGCACTTGTTTTATATAAAGTTTTTGTTTTTATTTTTTTAAATATTTATTTTAGTAGTAAATTACGCCTAAACAATAACAAGGAGGTGATAGTCCTGGAACCCAAGTATTTGCAGCAGTTATGGTTTAACTTATTTACTGGAGGTTTCTATAAAAATATTTTGTTTACTGCGGAATTTTGTTTTGATAATGGCACTTACATCCAGTAATGATAAAGAGGATGTTGGGTTTTTAATCTAATAACCACAATTTCCGTTAAAATAGGCAAGATAGATATGTGTGTGTAAAAAATATAATACGTAATTTTTTTAAATATTTATAATATAATTACATTTAGTCAGGCGCGGCCGGTGGTGACGTTTGGGTGGGCAGTTGTTAAGATAATTCTAATTCGTGCGACGTCGTGCTGTCTCTAATAGAACGGAAGCTGTATGTGTCTCACGTAGCAATACTATCTTAGCAACCGCCCGCCTAAAACGTTATCATCAGTAGTATATGCATCTGATAATTCCCCCGAGTTCTATGGGCCATTACGTGCCATAATCTTGATGTGAGCCTTATTTTATCATGACACATTTTTATCATGACGTGGGTTCAATTCGTGAAGGCACGACAAAAGAACAAAAAAAAAAGCAATTGATGCATCCGAAAGAATGCAGTCACCATAAACTGTCTTTTGGGATTGTAGAGGAATTTTGCTGGTGTAATTGATGGACCCTTAGGACGCTTCAGAAGCAGTGGCAGCTCGTTAGTACTTTTAATAGATGGGCAGCCGTAGGCACAAACACTGAACATTTATTATTATTAAAAAATAGTTAAATTCAAATGATATCGTAAAATTTTCATTTGCTTTAATTATGTTTCGGTGGGAAATGCCTATCCTGCCACCCCCGACGAGCCGCCACTGTTCAGAATACAAAAATTAACTGTGTTGTAAAAATCTTCAAACTTGCTTTCGAAAAACGAGGCGATGTTTCCAAATATTCTAAATGATATTGTCGTCCATTACTGACTGGTGTAGTACTCTAATTTGTCTTTCTCCTGCCTGCTTTCTTCGCCGAAGGAAAATATCGTATCAGTTTTCTTGTGAAAGTGAAAGTAGTTCAGTTACAGACCTTAAACTATATAATATACATCTTTACATTTCCATTTTAAATCACATTAACAAATCCCTGGATGAAAGTTCAACCTATTGTTTGTTAATGAATGTGAATTTCTATTCAGCTTTCTATATGGATTTGAGACGCTGCAAAATGATCATAATAAAATTGTGTATGGATATTGACATAACCTTGAAGTTGTAAATAGGATGCTAAGGTTTTAGATGGACTTCAACGGTATAGTGATGTAATATCATATAGGGAATTTTAAGTTCCAACCTAATTGTAATATACAGGCTGATTCATTTTCGATCTTCACCATGGGGATCTCGCTTATTATTGGAGATAGAGGGTAGGTTTAAATTTGGCAAAGTTGGTAAATTTTGTGTTTGTTATGAATCCGAAAAAAAAAAATAAACCTGTAACAAATGACGTTCGAGATAAAACTAAAAAAACTCATTTTCTTCTTTTACCTCTAACACTTCTATTCGGCCTTGCAGAAAAAACTAAAAACATAATCTCAAGGTCACTTTTGATCTTCTATCTAATGCTGTACTCAAATTTTTTATGTGACGTTTCGATTCCTTCTGGCCATCATCAACTTTCTTATTTCTTACCGGCGCCATATCGGATTTTGATACCGTCAAAAAGAGCTTTTTTCTGATTTCAACCATGTATAACATGTTGACAAAAAAATTTGATATTATGATTTTATTGACCAAGAACACGTTTTAATATTAAATAAGGTAGCCATGAAATTTAAAACTGTCAAACGTTTCAATTATCGTTCGTTAGTAATAGAAAAATGTCGTACACCAACGAAAAGAAACGAAATATGTTTCTAATTCAGTGGTTTGGAAATTCTTAATTCAGAATTCCCGCATTGTGAGCCGGTGTGCCGTCTAGTTGCCACCATAGATGCTGTAATTGATCTAATGGAATATTGTTATCTGAGAAGTTAGATACGTATGTGTGAAGAAGGTTTAAGTATCTTTCCCCATTTAATGTTTCTTCATACATTACTGGTCCTATGGTTTTCTAAAATGCCCAGCAAAACAACGATGTTGAGGTCTCCTTGCCTTCTTTTGTCTGGGATTTTCTAATGCCCAATAGTGCTCCGTATTTCTATTAAACATTTAAGAATTCGTAAATTTTGATTCATCTGATCAGATGATTTTGTTTAAGAAATCTTCCAACTAACCAGGTGCAGTACCCCAGTCGTCTTAAATTATCACCAGGTACTAAACTGTGGGTGATATGAATCTTGTGTGATTTAAACCTGTTTCGATGTAAAGTTCTCCATACTCGAGTCTGAGGTACATACAGCCTTTAATTTTAAATTAATTATTAAAATCGGCCTATAAATAAAGGCGCTACAGACTCTTTTTTTTTATAAGACATATATGTACATAGATACCTATGTACATATGTATGTATAATAATCATAGGCTGCAAAAGAAACACTGAAATCAAATTCTTATCTGTAAGGAACCTATTAGCAACATCAAGTCTATATAAAACTGTTTTACATCTGAGGATGTAATGTTTTAAGAATAAAATAAAATAAAAACCGATAAATACGTACTTACTCACTGTGGCAAATACATACATATAAAGATCGTACTAAGGTTATCAACCAGTCACATAAATTAGCATAAATACTTTTGTATAATAATACTTTCCGTGGCGTTTCCTTAGCAACAGAATAGTTTAAATCGAATCTAAAGAAATTCTCTTCCTTAATGGTTAACCGTAGAAACGCCATTATCGGCGCATGGTTTATTGCTGGCGCTATTGCATTTGTCTCGGTGACTTGTGTGTTTGACTGGTGTCCCCTAGATGGGGTATGTCGTGACGCAGGCAAGTGGCTAGGACATTTCGCAATAACTTTGAGGCGCATTAGCGATGAAAGTGGGTTTAGCATTCGGAGAGATGCTGATGATGCCTGGTAGGCAGAAACTCGAGTCCGACTTTAATGCTTGTACCCCTTTCATTGCTTTTGCTAGTATGGTGATTCCAGCAATAAACCATGCGCCGATAATGGCATTTTTACAGTTAATTGTTTTTAGCATTTTTGATGTTTTTTATGTTTCCTTAATGGTGTTAATCAGTACAAATATGTATATACATCATGTAAAATAAGTAAAATAAATATATCTCTATATTCAAAAGTTTCCTCTATCATAGGGACTCGAGGGTAAGTCGTAAATTGTGTGAATAGACTAAATAAAACCCAACAAAGAGAACTATCTTACAAGTCAGGGATTATAGATATATTAGAAAAACTGGAAAGGTTTTTTTTGGTTCTTAGGTATATAGCTCTCCGTGGATATTCGAAGACACTAATAAAATTGTGAGAAGGCACGTTAAACCGCCATGAAATATTCAATGTACAGTATGTACGAGGACGTTAAGAAGTAAGAAAAGTATCTGTAAGTCACGACAAGGCCAATTGTGACGTACGCTCTGCAAACAATAACGATTAACAAAACAGAGGTGGAAGAATTGGGGAAGTTTTAAAGGAACAAAATGAGAAACACATTGGATCCGGTAAGGAATGAGGACAGCCACTATCAGAGTTTTCTCTGATAGTAGAAATAAACTATGTACTAACAATAAGTGGCCAGGATATACTTCGGTATGTAAAGGTACTAAGGTTGAAATGACTTGGCGCGTAAAAAACAGTCAAGAGACACAAACAATAAACAAACGTACTAGTTGGATGTCCGAGCTACAAAGAATTACAAAAACAAGCTAGGTACTACTGAATGCCTAAGAGCTATAACCCACAAGGGTTGTCACAGCCATTGTATTGTATTGTATACCTCTTTATTTAAAGGTTTCCCCCGAGAGGATATGTTGACGTAAATTGTGTAAAAACTATTCTATTCAACGTATTTCCCCTGCATTTGCGTGTGTCATGTGTGACCTATTACGTCCCAATCAGACACCCACATTTATGAGATAATAATACCATATAATGGAAGATACTGCACCACAACAGGCAATATTGTTATACATTTTTATTTTTTGGTTAATCCATTAAGCCTCAAACAGAAATTGGTGCGTCAAATAATTTAGATTTTGTAGACGTAATAATTCGTACTCATGTGGTCTACGAGTGATAAGGCCTCATAGAGATTGAAAGGAATCAAGACGGTAGTATTGATAAATAGAAGACTCTCGAAAAACCAAATCTGAAAAATGTACCAAAACAGGAGGGTCCACAACATAAATACTGGCTAATGATGCTCAGTTTAAATGCTAAGTTTAAAAAGCATGTACTCAGATAACTTTAAGGGACTATAGACAATAAACAACCTCAAAATTGTCGCGTAATTTCGTGCAGAAATAAAATTTTGTAAAAAATCAGATGATAAACATGAGAACGTTAGCCAATATAGATGGGGAGATTTAAAGAATTTAAAAGCAATATGTGTCATACGTAAGCGTACAGTTACTTCTAAAAGCGCTGATTACAACATAGATTAATGTAATGTGTTTATATAATTAACACAATGCCTATTAAGAAAGTTACTTATTTTCACCCATAATAATTTTGATTTTCTCCAATAGGATAGGATCAGGAATCTATTTTTGAAAAAAAAAATTGATGTATTTATTGAATGAAAGAAAAAATCCTTTGGTTTCTCATTGTACACTTTTCTTTGACAGCACTCTGACGTTGGATGTTACGCGCGGGAAAATTTTTAATTCAAAATTATATCTCACATACTTATGTTAATTTTATTTCTGTTTTAGTGTGTGTTGAAATTATGTATGCTGGTTTATTCGATACATTTCATAATTTCCACGATGTTGTTTCAGGTTGCTGTTGGAGTAGGATTACTTTGGAATACAAGATACAATGTCAAAGATGAAAAACAAATTCACATTGCCAATAAAGTGAACAACTTCACCGTAGTTGGAATTTTCTTAATAACAGTAATAAATGTATTTATATCTGCTTTCGGTACAACAGTTTCTGTAACAGGATGATTTATGTGTACCCGTATATATATACATATGTATAGGATAAAAAAAGTTTGCTGTGGGTTGTAGCAGCAATGAAAGAACTTAATAATAATGTTCTCTATTTTTAATGCCAATACTTGGCATCGGTTTTGATGCTTCTTCGGGACATTCTATGTTGTGTTTCTTCAGTTTACACGTGTTTTTTTCTTCTTAAGATACTTAAAGTATTTCTTTTTGAAGAATGTTACAAAAGATTTAAAAAAAAAACGTTTTACTTAAATCATCCCAATTTTATACAAGAATACATATTCAATGTAATAGTAATTTTAAACCTTAACCTCAATAAAATGTTTACTGCATAAAATTGAATTTCGGCTTCTTTATATACACTAAACTTAATTCTTTACCACATATGTTAGAAGCATCAAAACTGTTGGGAAATATTGGAAATTAAACAAGGGAACATCATTTAATTAAGTTGTTTCGTTGCTGCTATCTAAGATAACCTTCACATTATATAAATGCATATGTGGAAATTTTGACATTTGGAATGCAATATACATAAAGTAAAGGTTGTCTTGTCTTTTTTCCAACGGCAAAGACTCCTTATCTGTTTCTATACATATATACCTATATATTGTTTGAAACACTGGCATCAGGTTGAATACCAAACGACATTTCTGTATTTTATATTTACTGTTGTTTAAGCGCTCCTACTTGTACCCACAAATTCAAATTTGCCGCATTATTTTCAGTAACTTCAATATAATAATATTAAAATACCTGTTAATGTATCCCTAAATTGTAGCTAATTTCATGCTTTGATGTTGAAGTTACTAAAAATAATTGCGGCAAATTTGAATTTTGGTTTGTGGGATATATAACATTGTAAATTATGTGATAGCTCCAACTGATATTAAATTTAAACCTATATGATCTATGAGCAAATCGTAATAAATTTTGATGATAAGGGCAAACGCATAGATATATTTCATATGGACACTATACCTGTGGTATCTGGTACATATTACTACCGTTTGAAAGTATATGCATAAATCATATGTGTACTTATGTAAATCCATATACAGGTTTTATTTTATCTCAAATACAAGCACTAAAAAATATTCTCCCAATTACGAATATATTGTGATATTATTCTAAGTTAGAACGTATTTATATTAATAAAAGAATATGTATATAGATTATCCTCACTTAGCAACATATGTACTTCCATCTGTGCCCACCTACCACTTGGTGGTAAAGCGGGGCTAATAGATATATTTGATAATTAAAATACAACTTTTATAAAGCATTTATATTTTGTGTTAGTTCTTTGCCTTACTATATTTCTTGTTGTTTACCTTTGATAAGACAAGGAAATACAATAATTGTTAATACGCAATACAAACTATACTATAAACACTATAAAGCTAGGTACTTGAAAGTTTTGAAGAATTGTGTTTGTAAGGTAATAAAATTTCAATTAAAAGAAATGCATGCGAAAACAATTATGACGTCTCGTAGTAATAATACACACACGGTGTTGTGCTGCGCCAAAATATAGAATTTCTTACCGACATTGCAAAATTCAAATTTGCCGCTATTATTTTTAGTAACTTCAACAACAAAGCATGAAATTACCTTCAATTTATATAAAAAATGTATCTGACTGTTCACAGTACGTACATAGCAATATTTTAAATAGTATTTTGAAGAATTATGGAAACCATTCCTACATGTTAGAAATATCCAGCCTAAAATATTAAAACCAGAATTTCCATCACACTATTTTTATTTAATATATACACAAAAGCAAAAGAGAAACTCGAACCGATGGGATAAAAGCATGGAATTAATGCAAACAAACGGACCACAATGGGCGCTATTCAAACAATTTCAGGTGTATACCGCTTACTTATCCAATAGAGGGCTCTAAGTGCAAAACTTTATCTAATAGAGGGCTCTGAGTGTAAAATTCTAGAACTCTGCATAGAGTATTTTAAATTTATTTTACAATTCCTTTAATTGTTAGTAGTTGTTTTGATTTTTACTTATTGTTTAATCATTATCGTTATTTTTATTATTATTGTATATTTCGTCTGTAAAGATTGACGTGCCCCGAATTAATTATTATCTTATTAACGCACGTCGAGCTACAAATGATCCATCGCCAGGTACCTGGCGCCGAATGTACTTTTTAGTGTAATTACATTCTTAATGGCTATGTTTTTGTTGAGTAGGGTAGATTAATGTTTTCCTTCAGAGTCTTTAGTGTGTGAGTTGCTATTGTAGAAGTTCCTGCGTGAATAGAATTATTCTTAAAGTTGGTTAGTGCGTTATTGTGTTTGAAAAGTAAATAGATTTAACAATTTTGTGCGGCAGGAGTAATCCCAACAGTGGGTTTATGGTATTCCGTCTGGTAATAAATAAAAAGTTTAATTTCAATTGTAAATATAACTCAGGCATACGTTAATCCAAACCGACAACGCGTTTTTTTACGCAACTTGTGCGCTCACTTTCTGAACAGAATTATAGTTGGAAATAGAACATGTGCTACTTAAAAATCTGCACGGCAGAATGCATGCACTTTTTGACACATTTGGTGAATGACATTATGCGAGAAAAAGCTTGTATAGAAGAACGAATGGAATTTTGGTTAACACTATGCATCCCGTCAAGTTTGAAATATATGAGATTTGGCGCGGTATCTGTTTAGTTGGATTCGCAGACCACCAGAGGGACAGGCACACAATTTTAACGTTAAATCGTGTTAAATGCGCCATCTCACCTCACTATATTATCCCTGGTAGTCATGAAAAGTATAATGGGTTATCAGATTCCAATTACATTAGAGATATATCGCGATTGCTTATGACTTAACTACGTTTACGCTTTACAACTTGGTCTGTGATGTTATCCAGAAAATATCGTTCTGAATTGGAAATACGTAAACACCAAATAGATACGTTAAAAATATTTAATGATAAGTATGGCTGTGTTTTAAGTAATTCAATTCACATATACATCTCACCTGCTCCCTTTAGTGTAACGGAAATTCAGGAGGGAACCGAATATCAAATTAACTTCTGCTCAGGAGGATACAATTTGGTATTAATTGTACTTTTAACAAAAGAGTTTCCAAACGAAAAACCAATTATAAAAGTTTTACCATTGATTATTCATCCTTGGATAAATAATGAAGGTGAAGTCATATCAGCGCCTGGGTTATTAAACGTATGTTATAATATATTACATTTATGATTGTAGTTAATTTAAATATAGTTTACAGTGTATTCTGATCTAGGGCGTGTAGTTCAGGCTATTATTAGGGAATTTGAGCGAAATCCACCACCCTTAGCAAATGAGCAACAAATTAATAATATTGTATCACCCACCGTTCCCATAAGAGGTAATGTGTATTTTATTAAAATATAAAAATACACCAGATTTTTTGGTAGATGCTGATATGGGTAGAGTAAGCCCAAATTTTCAAAATTATCTCGGCATGAATAATTTTTCAACTCTGGGAACAGGAACTGTTTCTCAAACACAGGCATTTCCCGAACTAGGTACTTGTTCCATTGAAGAATTAAAGTTCTTAAATGAAAGCGAAGAAAGGTGCATGGAGTTTTTGGAAAATTTATATCAATTTCGTGATATGAATAAAACAGTAGATGCTATGATTTCTCAGGTTGAAGAATTGGCAGGTGATTTTTTATATGTCAGATTTATATATAGTTCTTGCAATTAAACAACCAACTTTTGACATTTCAACTTTTCATGACATAGTTGCCATGCATTACAAAGCATATCATATGGTTTGACAAATATATATATATAGGTTATGGTTAAAAAATAAATGTCAAAATGACAAATGTCAAGTCAGTGTGTTGACAATTTACCTTATCTATGCAACTGGTAATGCTGTAATTGAAGAAATCTTAGGCAGGCAAAATGTCACTAGATTTCACATTTGCTAAGTGTGAAGTTTTCTTGGGTTGTGTTTGTATGATTTAACTATCGCCGTCAAAAGTCAACTGTTCCGTTGTGAGAGCTCTAGTAGAATGGTTCAATATAATTTTAACATAACTGATTATATGGCTATATTACAGATTTGAATTTAAGTAAGAAACAGTACCTCGAAGACTTACAAAAGGTCATAGACCTCAGAATAGAAGAGATCACAAAGCTTGCGTTTGAGAACGAAAGACTGAATTTAACTTATCAAAATTTATCCGATAAATACTCCCCTGAAAATATAAAAGTACAGTAGTTACAGGCAATGATGACTTGGTTTAAAGCTGCAGTTGTATGTTTTAGGATCAATTAAAGTTAGCCGCTGGAAAATCTGAAAGTGAGAGTGAGAGAATAGCAGAAGCATTTTTGAAAGGTGAACTTGACATTGATAGGTTTGTGAATATGTATATTCAATCGAGAACTTTGACACAAACAAGGAAAACCAAAGAAGAGAAGTTGTCCCAACAGCTTCAAAGCTTGAAAAAAGCGGGGTTTTAGATATATCTGTAATACTTGTTTATAAGGTTGTCTTATATTATTTTTCCTCTTTAACTGTGATTTAGTTCGATATTGCTTGATTATAGATTATGCTTTTGTAAAGTATTAAAATACTTTTATTATACTATCGTTTTATTTCTTTTATATGGCGACCTAAGGTGTGTTGTTTCATTGAACAGACATTTTTTTATTTATATTAACTCTCGGAAGTATATCCGTTTTACAAATACTTGCTATAACTTTATTGATGTAGGTTAGGTATAGGATACGGTGGCTTAAAATAAATTTAAGTTAAAAAATACCCCTTACCACCTTGT
>JARFOC010000271.1:106648-123632 GCA_031763485.1 Osmoderma eremita | reverse complement strand
AAGTAAATTCTCTCTTCTATACTAAATGCGGGAAGCCTCTTTCTTGTGAACAATATGCGGCCAAAATAATATTTACATTAACAATGGCAACCATAAAGATAGTGTTCTTAATGAGCAATAGCAAGGGATTTGGGGAAAAACCCTTAATACTCACAGGGGAGGATCAGCCCAACTAATAACGCTGTACCAATAATATTATAAGTGCTTACAAACAGAATGGATTTTCCCAAACTTATAAACTAAATTACATAGCTCTAATAAATGAATTACGTTACGCTAGACTAAAATTAAATTAATGCAAGTCTCTTATGCTGTCCTTAACAGTTTTCGTTATGAGTATGTGCTGTTTTGTAAGAAAATGTATTGAAACCATACTGAATCAACCAAATCATAAGGCGGCAAGCATTGCAACTGAAGTTAATCAGATTGGATATCTTAAATAGGTGACTGTAAATCCTGAACAGTCCGTCCATATGTGGAATCGATAACAGAGATCCGCAAGTGTGCTATTCATACAATGGTTAAAAAAAGAAATTTTACGCATACAAGATGCAGTTAATTCAGGAACTTAACGACGATGATCGAGATAGATAGATTGAGAAACAATTTGGCGAAGAGGTGTCACACCATCTGATATACAATTGAAACTTTCTTTATAACATTTACTTCAGTGATCATTATACATTTTATTTAAACTGACACGTAAATAAACGTAATGTTCGCTTATAGCCCAGATAATAATCTGAGTTGAGAATAAATGTCTGGGCCGGTATTCGAGGACAGTGATGAGCAATCCATTTTCTGCCGCGGGTCATATGAAATTTTGAAAACTGCAAACCCGCCGCATATTTTTCGTCTTTCATTAGTACCTACTAGTAACGTTTAACTTTTCATTGTTTCTGTTTACTCTATTATAATAAATCCTTACAAAGAAAAGCAGCGGTACGTAAAATATATTTGCATATGTGGTTTTCAAAAGAAAAATAATTTTTGTAAAAACTTTGAAGATCGGGATTTTGCTCTGTAGATCTATTATTTGTTTTGGTATATTAATTGCTTGATTACTTACTAGTGCCTTCTACTTCGGCCACTAGGTCCTATTGTAGGCCGAATACCATCCTAGAGTTCATCCAGGCTGTCCAGGCAGTCCAGGTCCTTGAGGTAGCTCAGAATCTTATTCAATCAGGAATTCTTCAGGCCAGATGGGGAAGTTATTTCCTTCCCAAAGGTGGAATACCTGATTCGGGTGGCACATAACGTGCTCTACTGGTTCATTGTCCTCCATACACAGCCGGCATTCGGTTTCTTCCGATAACCCGATTCTGTGTAGGTTTTTTCTGAGTCTGCAGTGATCTGTAAACACAGAAGTAATTATTTTGACCCTTTTACGGTCAAGTTTTAGTAATTTTCCAATTGTGACATGATTTGGTGAAATGCACTCTTTGGCATGTACCAAACCAGGAGAATTGCTCCAAAATTGTAGTACTTTCTGTTTTAAGCAGAAACAAATGTGTTGTTTGGCTATCGAAGTTGATATGCCAATTGCCGGTTCTAGACCCTGGAAGCACCCCCGCACCCTTTTTGTAAGGCTGTCTCATTGTCTTGAATAAGGCACCCAGATTAGGGTAAGTTTGTTAAGCGTATTTGTATTTTGTATTTAGAATGGTTTTGCAGCTCCAGATCAGTTTAGAGTAGCATTTGTGTGCCTCCAATGCTTTCAATACAGCCTGACTGTCACTGAAAGTTTTTATTGATTTGTGTTTGAGGTTCTTGTTCAAAATCTCTCTTGCGCACATCTCAATGGCATAGATTTCAGCCCGAAAAATTGTTGCATGTTGCCCGAGGTTGTAGTGTTTTTCAACTCTCGGGTTACTGCAGAATATTCCTGCGCCAACGCCCTGCTGTGTTGTCGATCCATCCGTAAACCAGCAGGTGTCTGCTTGCGTCAGTTTGGTTTCGTTACATCTCCATTCCTCTCTGTTTGGATAGGGGGCAGTGAAAAATATATCGATCATGTGTCGCGCGGACATCAGGTCAGTTGGCATTCCCAGCATGCCGTCAGAGATAACTATATCTAGCAGCTGGTGTATGTTCCAAATTCGCGTTAAATAGTGGTGGAAAAATAACCAACGAAAATCATTCTGCAATAACTTTATTTTGTTTTATTTTTTACATTTTTTTGTATCGGATGAATATTCTCTTTCCGTCTAACTGGGAAGTTTATTATATTATTCGACGGGAGTTCAAACATATTGTGGACAGGCTGTTTTTTTTTTCTTATTCAAATGTGTCGGATGAATCTGGAAATGTAACCTTCGAAACTCCTCCCATACATTCTTCTATTATTTTTCAATTAAAAAAAACGGTTCATACTTTTTGCTAAATACACTGGTTAACAAGTGTTTTGTGCCAAGCACAAAAATGCCTGATTCTCATATACTTTTGCATGCTGAAATCAATTATATGTTCTCCATCACCCTTAGTTTTTATGTTCCAGGAAATTCGCTTATTCACCTAAAATGTGCATGTACAGGTATGTAGTATAAGAGAACATGTCTTGACGTTATTTCACTTGTCGGCTAGAGCTCGGACCTGATAAAGCAGCATGCAATGGTTAATGTTTGAACATGTCTTGACGTATTAAGACCTGCATTTCCCATTCCTAGATAGCATCTCTTGTTATTTCAGTTGTCGGCTAGAGGTCAGTGAATGAACATGTACGCTGACGTTGTTAACGTTTTAAATATCAAAAACGGTCTGTCACACCTCTCCTTAAAAAGTGCTATTTAGTATTTCAAGTGTAAGGTAGCTGATGAAGACAAAAGCTGGGCTCCCGATATTTGCTGTGCGTTTTGCGATTCCTATGATTTGGAGGGAACTATCAGATCATATTATCGATTGCTATTTTTGTCTTACAAATATAAGTGGTGTAACTTCTAAATCCAAACATACTGTAAAATATCCTAATATTCCATCTGCACCGAAACTAGTACATCACAATCCGGAATTACCTGTGCCTAAACCTCCACAAAACTTGACACCAAGCGACGATGAAAGTGCTGATGACGAAGTAAACGAAGAAAGTTTTACATGCGACAATATGGATTTGGATCCAACATTTCAACTTGATTCGTCTTGCTGTATGTCCCGTCTTCTATGTCAAGAAGTCCTCAACGACCTCGTTCGCGATTTAAAATTGTCTAAGAAGCAACTGCTTCTAGGTTCGAGAACAAAAGTTGTTCTTTTTCGTAATCGCCATGCAGAATTTGAGAATTTTTTCTCTGTGGCTGATGGACTTGTATTTTGAAATGACGTCCGTTCTGTTATGAACACGCTTGGTCATGAATATAATACAGATGAGCGGCGTTTGTTCATTGTCTCTTCCAAATTAAGCTTGAAAGCGGTACTACTCCACAATGGAGATGTGTTCCCCTCTGTTTCATTAGCTCATGCAAGCGATTTGAAAGAACCTCATGACAACATGAAGCGTCTTTTGGTAAAATTAAGTATAACGACTTTGAGTGGAATATTTGTGGCGATTTGAAAGTTGTTTCACTTTTGCTCGGCATGCAACTCGGTTACACAAAGTATTGTTGTTTCTTCTGTGAATGGGACAGTCGGGATAGGAAAAATCATTATAAAAAGAAAGAATGACCAAAAGTCAAAAGCCAAAGTGGTACCCCACTTGTTGATCCTCAAAAAAATTATTTGCCCCCATTGCACATTAAAGTGGGGTTGGTGAGAAACTTTGTCAAAGGTATGGATAAAGCTAACAGTGGGTTTGCATATGTGAGGAGTAAGTTCCCTAAGATCAGTGATGCTAAGGTAAAGAAAGGTATTTTTGTGAAACCCCAGATCAGACAGCTACTTCCAGATGAAAAATTTATTGAGGCGCTAAACGGAATTGAAAAAGCAGCATGGTTGTCTTTTGAGGAGATTTGCGACGGCTTCTTCGTAAAGCCGAAAACTAGATAGAGATTGTTAACAATCTACTGGCCTCATATAAAGCCATGGGTTGCAACATGAGTCTAAAAATACACTTTCCTGACTCCCACTTGGACTTTTTTCCAAGAAACCTTGGAGATGTTTCTGATTGAAAGTACAGCCGAAAGTCATATATCAGCACATTTTCCGAGTAAATATATCAGTTTGTTCGTCATTTTTTCATGATTTATACACATATTATAATATATACTTTCACAAAATTGCATTGCTCTATCACTCTGAAACCCTGCCTGATAGAAAAATTCTGAAAACAGATATGAAATAAGTGTAAAAAGTACTACCTAGTTCACCCCCAAAATAAATCTGAAATTTTATTGACGAGTGTAATAGTAGTCTTTAGACAACGTAAAAATTGTTATGTTTGACAACATATGGCGATATTTTAAAACCAATTGCAACATAATCTTTGGGCTTGAAATATGGTAAGAGCCAATATATATTAAATGTACTGTATTATCAAAATATAATGCCGAAATACAAATAACCTTAGTAAGTTTATACTAAATGCATTGTGTTTTTAATCTTATCTATTATATATGAATTGCATCTTGGCGCCAGTAAAATAAATTTGAAAATCAAAATTAGATATTGACGCGAAAAATGTTGCTTTACATCGATCCTAAACATATCTAGATAATCTGTACATATTACATCTAAATATCCGTTTTAATTCTAAATAAGAATCTTGCTAACAAATGTATTAATTATTGCTTATACAGATAATATTTCAAATAACAATATTTTATTACTTTGTTATGAATTAGTTTAATCTGGACTTGTGAGCAATTCGACTACGAATAGTTTTTGGAACAAGTTTTATGAACGTGAGAAAGCTGGATATTTATGTAATTGAGTAATTAAGTTACAGGGTCAATCAGTGACCAAACTCAGATGTTTTCTAGGAAACGATTTTTTTGTCGTATCCACTGTTACTGCAGTTGTGTATGGAAATGAGCCAATACGGAATTAATTTAATCTTGCGTCAATTTCTGTAAAATTGAAGCAAATTAAAAATAAACCTGATGTTTAGTAACTTCAAAACATTATTCAGGTGCATAAAAATTGAAATTAAATTAATGAAAATTATAAAAACAGAATAAAGACGATAAATTAATAATATATAACGATAATGTGTTTGCTGTTCAATTCCATCAGCTTAGTTTTAGATGTATTGTTTGAATTGTGTACAGAGTGTGGCCACCGCAAACGAAACAGACTGAATAACTTGTAGAAAAATCGTGCACAAGGACGCTAAAACAAGTAAATTTTTATTTTTTTATGTTATATGTATCATAGATGTACTATATATCGCCTGGGGCTGATAAGATTGTAAGATTAAACGGAAATATAATATTTTTTATTTAATCCGATTGATTGAATGAATATTTTGAACACATGAATCTACATGAACTACAAAGGTAAGCCAATAAATAGTAAGATAGGCCTGCTTTCCTAAAATAATCTCTACTATTGATAAATTCATTTAGAAATTTAATCAGAGTTTAATTTCTAGATAACATCTATCTACCTTTGACATTACAACAAGTCTTCAATTTTTGGACATCCATAAATTATTTAATAATTTTGTTAATGTAAAAAAATCTGTAAAATATTTCTCTAACTGTATTGAGTATATGTATTAAAAATATGTTTCCATATCGCAAACCTTTGTTATATCAGCTGATTACCAAACCTAAAGTGACAACAAAATTGAATTAAACAATATGATTAAAACAAAAACATATTATTTATAGGAACGAAAAGCTCCCGTTATTTACTTTGAGACAGTAAATTGAAAACAATTTATATTTAATCATTTAAGACATGCAAGTATTTCAGAAAAGCATTTGGCTTACTTATTTATTTTACCAGCCACCTACACTATAGCAGAGATTAGAGAATTTAAATACTGGGATACCGGATATAAACTTTAGCGCGAGTAGATTTAGTTATCTTCAGCCAAGTGGTACGAGCATTAATATTTATTAACCAGGTTAAACTTAAGCCGAACGATTGAGCATAGATGTACTAAAAAAAACATTGAAAACAATATCTATTGGACCAAGATACAGGAAACATCACACTTTTGACTAACTAACTAAACTTATAAATTTATAGTTTTTTTCGATGGATCTTTGAAACTAGCGACGTTAGAGAGATGGTTAATTGGGGAAAGATTTGCAGTTTTATGGGATAAATTTGAAACGCCACTTATTATTTTTTTAGTAAACTGCGTAAGTAACTAGATATTTTCTACGTTTCGCTAAATGTTCGTATTTATGTTAATATTCGTTTTCTTTCTGCAAAAGTGTAAAGGTAACAGTTTTTATTTGTACTGTCACAGGGAGTTTTGGTACAAAACTTCGATTTTTTTAAAATAAAGATCATGGTTGGCTATGGTCTGATAAAAGCTTTTATTATTTACACCGTGCGTTAAGAGATTCTCTACTTGTTTTGCATTTGTTATATTTGTATTAATTTTTTTTTCTATTTTTTTGTTTTATTTTAGCCATGACCATAAATGACCAGTTTCTGCACATGCTTCTCTATACGTTCGGACGTCCCTTATCGATGTCGCTTTTTTTTAATTTATCAGTATCTGGTCTATTTGTGAGCATATATTTTGGCACAAGCCATTTTGTGGTATTTTGTTATGTCGGAATTTAGTGTTGCTTATAATCATGTTTTCCATTGCTCAAAATTACACGGTCTTTGCCCATTATCGTTCGTATTCTTCGCCTTTTTCTCTGCTACAGGGCTTATGTAATCCTCTCGCCCTATTTGTGCTGTGAGATCTCCTAAAATTATTATTGTATCTTGTTTTGGTGGTTTTCCAATTCCGTTTTTCATTAAAACTTATTCTTGTCTTCCTAACTACTGTTTTGAGTTGGTGCATATACATTTAATAGAAATGTTTTAATTAGTTCAATTACAATTCTTATGCCAATCTTCCATTTACTGGTCTAAATTCCAAAGCTTTTTATCTTAAATCACCCAGAATCATAAACGCGACCCCGTATTGTCCTTGCTTTCCACTCCCTGAATATCGTAAACTGATGTGTTTGTTGTCTTTGGCTCCTTGCTCTTTCCATCTTACTTGTTGTATTGCCGTAATATCTACTTTACATTTTTTCAATTCTGGACGAACCTCTTGTGTCTTCCTTAGCCTTAACATCGTTCTAATGTTTCATGTGCATATGCTTACTTCCTTTTTTCTCACTTATTCTATGTCGTTCTTGTATTTTTAACTAAAGTCCCCTTTCGTACCGTTTTGTTGCCTATTTTTTGTGTACTAGCTACTACTACTGTAGCAGTACCGTAACTACTTTTTTTCAAGCTTCCCTTCATTCTTATTCCATCTTCATTCCTCGCTTACCATCGCTTTATTATATCCTATTTTAACTTCCTTTCCACTTCTTCTCTCGATATTAGTAAAGTCTCTGATTTGTTTTTTGTTATTTCTTCTCGCTTTTTGTTAAATCATCACTAATATATATTTTCTCTGTTCTTTGAATTTTGACTTATTCATCATAATTTTATTTTTATTTTCCTTCTTTCCAAGTTGTATCACGCAGGTTTTGGGACCGATTTTTTTGCCGATATTATATCGACTTTTACTTTCAATCTTTGCTCCATAAAATTTTCCACGTCTCGTTTTAGCACTTCTTGATCTTCAGTATCCACTGGTAGTCCATTCATTACCACATTATTTTCATTCATTCTTTCTTCGACCCATTGCCTGGTCGTTCTAGTTTCTGTCATTTTTTTGATTTTCCTATTTTCTGCTATTATTTGCTCATTTTCTTTCTTTAATCTTTCATTTTCTAATATTAGATTGCGTACTTCATCTGTGACATATGGCTACTGACTACACAAATTCTACACTCTCTTTCTGCTGTCCGTACTTTGACGTTTATGTAGTTTGGCGTACTTTGCAACAAGTTTAGATTTGTCTTGAAGTTGTGTAAATCAAACAAACGGATATGAAGAATAATTGCACCAGTTTTCATATGTGGGGTCAGTGAAAAAAAACAGGGTGTATCGGGGATTGTATGTAATACTCGATAATCTTAAAGCCTCTGTGCAAGAAGCTTTTTTTAAACATTGATAGACGTTCTTTCACACATGGAATCATTTCTATTTCAAAGCAATGTAATTTATGTACATATCAATCATAACCGTGAACTTTTCGGAAATTAATTTAATATTACTAAATGTAAAGTTAGATAATTAGTATCTTATTGTTTGTATTCTACTGTTCATTAATTTATATAATTTGTTTGCTAATAGATATTTCCCCGGATAGCGCCATTAAAACCTATGTTAAAAGAGAAAAATTATATTAACTTTCTTAATACAAAGAATCCGGAATTCCATACACACAAATTCAATTAATCCAATTTGGTACGGTTTAATAATCTTATAAAATCAATTTGTGGTGTGTGTAATTCCCGAAATTGTGTAATAGTGATACCAGCTCACAGTCATTGAGATTCTATACTAACTTTAACAACCATATTAAGTAATATATCATTGAAAAACAAAAAGACACCTTTTATGGGACCACTGCGACAGTCCTAATAGAAACTTTGGCTGCGCCACCATATAAAGGCTTTAATAAGTTACTACTTTAACATTTACACTTTTACTAAAATCCTAACAATAACAGAAATACAAGCATTTAATGAAATCGTAAAAAAAGAATTTTTGAAGATATATCTATGAATTTAAAAAAACAGCACTTTAAATTGATCCCATAAAACTGGAAATCTTCCCCATCTGAGATCCCCATACTAAACATCGAAAAAATATAAAAACGAGTAACAATTCAAAGTAGCAAAATAATCAAAAAATACATTTTCTCTTTGTTGTTATGAATACAATAAATTATATTGAAATTGGGAGTGCCTTTTTGATATTTTTGTTTGCATTAGAATAAATTTCCAGTTGAATAATTATGTTTCCAATCCATTCTTCACTTGTTATTAGAGAAACCACAGTAAACATTTTGCGTTAATATGAGCAGTAGAAGTACGACTTTTTCCTTATTAACTCAACATGATTTTACTACGAACTTTTATGGAATTACAAATACAGACGTTTGAAACTAGGGCACATTACATATTAAATCCTGTGTTGGAAATGCATATACATATAAGTTCAAAAGAATTTGATTTAGTTCTTGCATAGAAGTTAATAGCGATTTACCGAATAGCAGATACGATATGGTAAATGTCATAAATTATTGTCGTAGTTTTTAAAATCCCGCGCAAAATTGGTCAATGTTCTTACAAATTAAATAAGATTTCTAGCAGTGTATAACGGGCTTAACCCAAATGCCACGAATTACAAATGCAGTTTACATAGTTGTTTAGTGTAAGATGTCTACAGGTTGTAAATAATATTTATGCTTGTACGTATGTACATCTGCTGAAAGCATGTATGATATAACCTCATTTTAAAGTGGTTTCAGTAAAAACATGTGGTATAATAACACTACAGACTTACAGAGGTATAATCAAATGAAAATATCCTACGTTCTTATCGGTATAAAAGAAAAGTGCATCGAAGTCATTTACTTTCGATATACCTACAACATACTCCGAAATACAACGTTTGCACGGGGCAATAAATTTAATACGTCGGCGACATCGGGGACAACGCAGACGAAACACACAATGCCACAATTTATTAGACGAAAAGAAATCATTATTGTGATGACCTTACAAGGTCCTTAAGTCAAAACTGTCTTCCATTTCACATTTGGTTTTACTACTATATAAGAATAAAGATCAAGTATATCATATATGGAAACAATCACTGTAAATGGAAAACCGGGTAACTTGGTGGACATTGCGAGTTCGCAGTCAACATAGCGGTGGAATTCGGATTTTTTAAAACATATTTTTACCGGCCGTTTATTTTACAGATAATGTAAACATAAACAGAGGAAATGTTCATTGCGAACGTGTCGTCGTCTCATTAAACGAACGTCAGCGCATCTAGCGTTGATTGCAACTTTATATAGAATAATCGTAAGCGGCAATACGGCTATGTACATACGTAAGTGCGTTTTAATGCACGCCAAATATATATTAAATACTCTCCGACTACTAGTTGCGTTTTACGTTGCAATTGAACACCGGAGAAAGTGGAAAGAAACTCAGTAATTTATAATAAACTCGCTAATTTTATGAACCAAACATATTCTATAATAGCGGCTTAGATTAGATATGTTCTACAAATAACATGATCATCAGCCCAATCAGCTGAGAAAATAGACCAACAACAATAGAACAAAATTATTTTGTTCAGCCGCTTCGTTTATATGTAGGAAAGGGGAACATAAGTATGGATGTATTATGTATATGTACTAGATACAAACGCATACACTGCCATTCATAACTATTGCACCATCTGTTATATGTTTTAACCTTTAAAAGAGCTATAATTGGCTCTAGTTCAAAATTCTTAATGGGGAAATTTTAAGGGTACATCAATACAATCGTGCGTTAATTTGTGGTAGGCATTGATGGACACTATCTGCTTACAGAGAATTTTTGTTTTCTTTAGTTGGTAGATAGAAATTTTTAAAGTGCGTTGAACGTAAAAATTCATAAAATTCATTTATTCTAGTTCCCTATTGCAGGTCGGTTTGTCCTTGATCATCGGTAAGTATGATATTAACTTTAGCTTGGCTTAAAAAAATCAACCCAAAACAGTTTTCTAATTTTTTGTATAAACGAAGATTATTTAGTATATAATATGTTGGTATAATTTTTATTGCCGAAACTTTCAGATTCATATCATATTTTTTTAGAAATTAGTACCTTCAAACGCATACCCTAGAGGATCAGGTTAATGGCATAATATTGAGGAGGCATAATATTGAGCGTAGCTGAGCGATAAATCAAAGAAACGCAGTGTTGCAGATGTGATGCAAATCATGCGGGAATAGATAAAACTTCATAAAACTGCGAAATATATTATAGAATCTATTGCTGTTTATATATATATATATACATATATATATATATATACATATATATATATATATATATATATATATATATATATATCTATGGTTTTGTGTAGTTCAATCAAGTTGTCATGCAAATGGGGCTTCATTGGTAGTTCTGGACATAATTCTTAAAAATAACAATTCGAGAACACCGATAATAATGATTAATTTGTTTTTTTATTGCTCTTGTTCCTCTGCAAATCGTCGACACTATCACAGGGCATCGCAAGTTAACAGGCAATTCCAAGAAAACTGCTTCTGAAATTGCTGAGTACCTTGCGATGGATATCTGTAAAAAATATATTCGGATTTATCAAATGGAGGAACCACGAAATATTCTGATGGTGAATAATAATCCGCGATGTTAATTTAGCTGATGCAGAAGCGACAGGGGGTATATTAAAAATAAAGTGAATTTAATGAGTATTCCATGCTTGCAATCTTGTATACCATATTCAACCAAGCATACGGTGCCCATAGAGGATTTTCACCTGACAAAAATAATTAGCTTAAGTTTAAGCTAAGCTACTTAAGTATTTGTAAATAGGTGTGCAATTGGTGTTAGTTACTTAGTATTTAATTATCTTATGTTCAGTTTCATCAGTAAACCACTTTAAAAGCAAAATATGTTTTTGTCCATTTTATCCGTCTGCTAGTGACATCACATGACCGAATGCCCTTGGTCGACAACAGGAGTCTACGTATTCCCTAAAACACGTGTCCCGCATTAACAATCAATTGTAAGGTGAGGAGTGAACCTCGCAGTCTGTTTACTATAAGGCTCCACAGTCGTTTCATCTTTACTGTTATGCATATTGTTATGATCTTCCCCAGAATTTGTTGTTTTCTTTTTATTATTTTAATTGTTAGGTTTGTGCGTGAACTTGCGTACACATTCGTTTTGATTTATGATTCATATGTGTATTGTGGTTGCATATTGAATTTTTAAATGTCTCTCTCTCTCTCTCTCTTTCTCTCTCTCTCTCTCTCTCTCTCTCTCTCTCTCTCTCTTTCTCTCTCTCAGTCGATAATGTAGGACTCTACACTTTTGGAAAATAAATAATATTCTAAGTCTAAGATAATAGGACTAATCAATATTACTAGGTGAAAGAATATTTTATATAAAAAAGAAGCCATATTAAACGAAAAAATACAAAATTACTTTGTTTCATCACTTTATTTCCTATCCAGTGACCGTTATCCTCGAACCATAGAAGTTAGAAATATAGATCAGGTTTATATGCGCAACAAGAGTGAATACTAGTAATTAAATTTTTAACACATAATTAAAAATGAATTAGATATAATTATAAAATCTCTAAAGATTAGGTCATAAGATAAATATTATAAGTAGACAAAATGGGAATCCATGTCTCCCGACTTAATCTATCCTCCATTACAGTGTGTTTACAGGAATTACTTTGATGCCAGACCAAATATATGAAGTCACTAATTTTCATTTCCTGAATATTTTCTATTTTGAACATAGATCGTTATTCTCCCATAGTTTAGATATAAACAATTAAACATTTAAATGAACTAGTTAAAGAAGTGATTGGTTTTCAATTCTGTTTAGCAAAAATTTGTCATTGTAAAGATTTAAGTTAGAAATACCCCCCACCACCTTGTTGTGTAAAGAACTCTGTATACGTATTTCGGCAACTAAGTTGCCATCCTCGGCAGAAAACCACAAAGGAAAATAATGTCAGACGTAGCACTCGGATGGCAATGCAGCTCTTCGAACGCCATTATTAACATTGCAAAGTTTATTTTTGCTTGTCAAGGATTTGAAGCTATACGCATTTAATAGACATGTGTATTTACATTTCACTCTGACTGTGATCTTTTGACTTTGCATGACAGGTATTTAAGAGATCCTTTTTGTACGCCCACAATTAGAATTTTTTACGCCTGACAAAACTGGAAGTAGTTTCGTGATTTGAACCTTCTTAAATCTGTCATATAATCTTACAATTAATAGAAAACCGACATTTGTAGATGCAGATAACCACATTAATAATATGTGTGATAGAAAATTACTTCGTAATCAAATATTGTGTTGTCAACTGCGTGATGTTGGTTGTTTATTGATTCCACACTCGTAGCATAGAGTATTACGCTTTTCAGGATTTAATAAGATCTAGTTTAGGCAGCATCATTTCTTGATTTTTTCATTTCATTTCAGTTTAAGACAATCTTTTACATATACATACATACACACGTGATCATATTAAAAAGTTAATTAGGTGCGACATTGGACCTGCTGAGAGCGGCAGGAGTGCATTCTCGATACAAATGATGAGCAGATGCAAATTTTAGTGAAATCAATTTTACTTTTGGGTATAGTTTGTTAGCTATCCTTTTGGATGTAAGTTGGAACTTTATTTACTTTAGGTATTACAAAATTGCAATATCTATTAAACGTATATTCCTAACATCCACCCTCAAATCCATCTCAAACAATACTCGCTATAAATCACTTCTTGACTCCTGTTTTATAAAACAATACTAACTATTTATACACTCAGAAAAATACTTTTGTTAATTTAACCAGAACTTGTTTGGATCTACTATATTGTTTTGTTGTATATAGTCAAAGATGCTCTTTTGTTGAACCAACAAAAAACGCTTTGTAATTTTTTTATTTGACCCAAAATTTTGTGTTTTTGCTTTTTTTTCTTTTTTTTTTATTGGTTAATTTAATAAATATTTTTTGGAAATACAGATACAGTCCAAATAACAATTCTGTTGGTTCTTCTTTACCAAACTTTTTTAAATAATTTGCCAAGTTACGTTGTAAATATCAGAAATATTAATTCCAATAAAATTTTATTGTTAAATCAATCATAATTTTCTACAATAAAATTTTGTTTGATTTAAAAATCGTTTCTTTTAATAATCAAACAAAAATATACTTAATCCAATCTTATTTTTTCAAACAATTCGTTTTTGTTGGATTAATGCAAGTATTGTTCTACATCCTAGATTTCCTCATCTTCCAGGTTTTTAATAATTCCACTCTATAACTCCATTTTAACGTAGGTATGTTTACATTACTCACCCAACTTATCATTGAATATCAGGTAATTATCACCTTGACAGATAACTCTAACCTAATTACATTAATATTTTATTATCCATCGTATTTACCTATCTATTCATAGTTCAATTAAAATGTCATTTAGTATCATCGAAAATCCATTACCATAGGTAACTATATAAAATAGACACCGTAATAATACAAAATCTTCTAGGATAGGTATCTGTGTTCCTATCCAATTATAGTGTGCCGCTTATCTCACCAATATCTTATGCAGGTTGTTCAAGCAGCCCTGATGTGTATGTGTTTGGAGGAAAAACTTAAAACCGAGTAATATTTCTTAATAACATACTGTGTTGCACAATAATTCACTGAAGGAGATACTAGCGCCAAATAAAAGTCTGTTGTTTTTAGCATGTATGAAGTGTTGGCTTCGCAATTTTTGCTCATTTTGTCTTCTAAGAAAATGGCAGAAGACTATATGATCCACCGGTTTAATACAATCAAGGTTATTTAAAATATCAAGAACCTTAATAAATTAATTTCATTTCTATTTCATCCTTCCTATGTTTTTTCTCCACACCTTCCTACCATTCCAATCTCAATCCTCCGATCTTTTTATTTCGACATAGTTTTACGAATATACTTCTACGATGTTAATTCTGTTGTTTCCCCCGTTCTCTTTTATTCCGCTGGTTCTCATTCTAATATATTTTCGCGTCATTCATCATCTCTCAAATGGCGATGTTGAATCTGGTGCCAGTGTGTTTGTATACTTCAAACTATGTTTTTAATTGAGGTGGTTAGAGTAGGTTCCTGTTTGCGCTAACTAAGTAAGGAGATTTGGCTGAATACGCTATCTACGCCTTCAGTTGCCAGCGCATTTAGTACTTTCCCAGAGGCATTGCACTTTTATGTTGGTACTTCTTTTCGTAGGAAGAAAACTACGGCCCGTACTGCTGATCGAAAACCATGGATTACGCAAGGCATATTAACTTGTAAAAATACGAAACTTATCTATAAAAATGCTGTCACAACTCAAGATGTTTCTGATTTTGACTACTAAAAAAGATATAAAACAGTGTACAAAAGGGTGATTTGCGCTGCGAAACGGATGTCTAACGATACCCTATTAAGCAAATCTAGCAATAAATCTCGTACCGTTTGGAAAATTATTGGTGGAGTTGCACACACCAAAAGCAAATCTTCCCCAGATTCAATTTCTTATTACAGTGCTGTCCTTACGTATCCGACGCAGATTGCAAATATTTTTAACGAGTACTTTACTAGTAACTTTAGCAGTAGCATCTCGAATACATGCGTCATCATTCCAAATTCAGTACCTGCAACTATGTATGTACGTTGACTCGGTCAGTTCTGAGTTAGTGTATACCGTAATTATGAATTTGAAGGCATCTAATGCTACTGGTATGGATGATTTAAACATTAATATACTAAAAAGGAGTGCCGACATAATAAAATACCCACCTACAAGTTTAGTTAACTGGTCCCTTAATGATGGACTGTTTCCAGATATATTTAAGACAGCCAAAGTGGTTCCGGTTTTTAAAAAGGGCGATCACAACAGTGTTTACAATTACAGATCCATTTCCATATGTCATGTATGTCAAAAGTTCTTGAAAAAATTGTGTGCGATAAAATACTTGCATTTTTTTGGAAAAACAAGGTGTTACCTCCAGCCCAACATGGATTTATGAAAGGGAAGTCAACTAGATATTTACAGCCATTTAAGTAACGGGGAAAATGTTGTGGCCTATTTATGGGCCTCTGTAAGGCTTTTGACCTTGTCAACCACGACCTATTGTTAAATAAGCTACATTACTATGGATTGAGAGGCCTTACACATCGTTGGTTGACGTTGTACTTGGCTAACAGAAAGTAAACAGTGATGACAAAGGGTCGGAATTCACAAGAGCTGCCGATATTTTCTGGGGTCCCACAGGGCTCGATATTGGGACTTTTATTATTTCGTCTTTTTATAAACGATTTGCCTAGTGTAAATAACGCGGGTAGGTTCGTTATGTACGCCGACGACAACTGTTTTGTGCAATACTGCTGAACTTCAAAGAAGCATGCAAAACAACATTGATCAATTTATAAGCTGGTTTTCCAGTAATTCTTTAAAATTGAATGTACAGAAAACAGTGTTTATTAATTTTACGCCAAATTTGTCGGATACTGATACTAGTCAATTGTTAAGAATTAATGGTAAATCTATTGAACAGGTTCAATCTATGAATTTCCTCGGGTTGCACATTGAAGGGCATCTTGGCTGGAAATTACATATTAATGAGTTAAGCAAGAAACTTTCACAAGCATGCTTTGTCTTGTACAGATTGTGCGCGGGTTACTAGCGTCAAAATAAATAAAAAATATTATGCTTGCTTCAATTCGCGCCTCAGGTATGGTGTTGAATTTTGGTGAGCTGCGTCTCTTACTTTAAGGGCATTTCGTCTTCAAAAGAAAGCTGTGCGAACCATAATGGGTGGCCCTGCACGACACCCTTGTCGACTGCTGTTTAAAGAACTGGATATATTGCCACTTCCATGCCTATTTATAGTAGACTTACTTACATTTATTAAAAGTTGACCATTCCACGCAACAAAGATTATCACGAGTACTTTACTCGAGGTGCGGACAGGTTCGCTATTCCGACTCATAGATTGAATGCTTTTGAAAATAGTCCCATATACACTAGCATCAAATTTTATAATAAGCTAGCGCCTTCTATTAAAAACCTACGCCTAAAATCTTTTAAGCTTGCATTAAGAGAACTCATAGAAAGTTGTTTCTACTCTTTAACTGAATTTTATTCTAAGTTGGGTTGAATTGTCAGCCGTAGCTGCCTACGGATAGTGTTGAAGTCTCACCAAGTCTTTCTTTTACACATATATATA
>JARFOC010000271.1:77124-106548 GCA_031763485.1 Osmoderma eremita | reverse complement strand
TATGTAATTTATTTTACAGATAATATAGTTAAATATATGGTAATAGATATATAACGAACAATTTTTTTTTATAAAATTTAAAAATATGCGTTGTTATAATAGTAGTAATGAACGATGAACTGCGAACTGCTAAAAATAATTTTACTGATATAGTTCATTCGAGTCTTTGCAAAGATACGTTGTCTTTGAACTAGGTCGTTCGCGAACTACCCATCTCTAATTATTGTAATAAATGGGATTGTTTTGCGGTCGTGATACTAGCGTTGCGTTTTGTATTATACACATTCCTATATGTGGAAAAGACAGCTAAAAGACACACTGCATGTATAAAAACAATTAATATATTTACAAAAAGAAGAATATACAAATGACAAAACAGTTAACTACTTAAATACAACAATAGGGTTAAAGAGAATATTCACTACAAACTTAAGTCCCATATAGAAATCCTTCGTCAGTTTCTGAAAATCGTAATCACTCTGGCTACGTATTATTTCAGTTTCTGTCAGTTCCACATTATGACAAGCCAAGCAGCCGATGCGCTCTAGGAGAACATGTGGCCTAATACTAGCATTGTCCCCGCTATCACCAAAAGTATTTTTTAAAGATCCCTTAAACCAAATGTGATCGTTATTATTAAGACCCAAAGTGAAGTTTTTAAAATGATGCGACGCTTCCAGGACTACATCCTCACTGTTTCCCCAAATGCCCGATTGCATACGAACGACTATTTTGAAAGTATAAACGTTGTGCCGTTCCAAGGAGCATCTTGAATACGATCTTACGGCATCATAGAAGAGTTGACAAGATGCACTTTGATTGTAATCGCAATTATTCTTAATCTCCTCGCCGTACAAACAATAGAAATACTGACTTAACACCGGAGGTAGTTTATCTATGAAGTATTTGTAAGTATTCGAAACCGATGTGATTTTTATTTCGTGGATATAACCATCCCAATGTATAGGTAGGTGTTCGAGCTGGGCGCAACGTATTTGCGTGGCAACCGAATTCTCATTTTCCCAAGCCTGTCGGTGACAGAATTGCTGATACCGTTCGTAGTTTATAGGTTTAACATCATTGTGCATGGTTAATTCGGTCGTGATAAATTTGGTTTCGATTAAAGAGTTTAGGATGAAATAAAAGGATACTGCGGAAAATACTATTTGAAACAGCGCTGTATACTTACGGTAAATACTTTTAGCTAGTAGTGAACATAATAATAAGCCAATTGCTACGAAAACACAAAATAAACTCAAGGTATAAATAAAATTCGTCGATACCATCCAACGTGTTAAAGCGGCTGCTGGTAAAAAAATTGTGGTTAGTCCCACTAGCGGTAAGAATAAAACAAAACCAACAAGTGCTAGAGTACTTCTTATGAGTCCGAACATAGTTGCACCTTGAGACGAAATGATGACAATTTGTAACCAACTTAGTGTTACGCAGTGCGGTATGAAGTATTTGTAAGTGCCACGCCATTTTTGTCTGTGAGCAATTTTCAAAAACAAAACCGGTATAAAGGCATATAAAAGCACCCTAAAGTTTATACAAAATTCAATTCCATTCCCTATTACATAACTTGCGAACGTGGGTATTTTCAAATCGATAAACCTCCAACCTTGTGTTACAACAGGATCTGTTTCGTATGGATACTTTGCCAGGACGTTTATGGCAAAACTAAATAATGTTAAGCCGTCGTAGATTATTTTCGACCTTTTCCTATACATAAAGCCGAATAAAGTCATAAAAGTCAAACAGAAAGCCACGATTGTTAATTCGGATTGAAGTAGGTATTGCTCGGCTATGATCGGGTATAATAAAAGATTGATCAGCAATGATATAAAAAATTGCCAGCACGGCTTTAAATTGTTTCGTATAAACTGATACTCCGCCTCATCTGCATTCATACTACCGCCTGAATAAGTTATAAATAACCCAGACCACACTCGAAAATCATAAAACTCCCTTTTTGTTTGTAATATTTGGAAAGTCGTTAAAACCATAATGAAAAACGTAACATAATACAACACCAACGGACAGAAGTAAATCATATTTTCAGTACTGATAAATGAATACAGGAACATTAAAAACACCAACTGAAAATCAGTTTTGGCCGATGGAAACACTGCTCGGAAGGAAAGTTTCCCCACAAATTGGATCAATTTGTAATAAAGAATTTGCAATGCGAGTAGTGGATGTAATAGAGGCCGTTGCATTATTGGAATATGGTCTAGAGCCGTTAGATTTGGCTCGGAAAGACATAAAACCCTACTGACGAGAGGTAAATACCCATGTGAATAGTTAACAGCTGCCGATACTAGGTGATCTTCTGTTAGCTTCTCGTTGTGGTCACCGCGATGATTCCAATCGATATCTTCTTCCGAATCACTGGCGTGTTCATCGTAATTAGTCATCAATTCTCCGTTAGATTCCTCCCTAAATGGGTCTTCCATCAAATTTACTTTCTCGTGCCTGTCAATAGCTAACATTCTCCTTTGTAACTGTTCCGAAGTTATGTATTCCTCACCGTTGGATAAACTGAAGAGAATTCACATATTAACAAATAAATTAAGAACAAATCAAATAATTAGTCCATATGAATGTTTCTCATTTACATCACTTGTAAAGTAAAAAAAGATCAAGAACATAGAGAATATGCAAAAGAGACCAACCCTCAGCCTCCACATTAGTAGTGCCCTATTCCAGCGTTTAATAAATTTTATATTAGTAAATCCAATTCTTTTTTAACTTTAAATCAATATACGTATTTGGATTGCAAGTAAACCATATTGCACATAGAAATCTGTAGAATATCTTAATTCCAAGACTATTACAGCTATTATTGAATGATACCTGTTCTATTATTTCAGTGATATTCTAAATGTTTGGTAAATTTTTTGGATTTATTTTAGGAAACAAAGACTCTTCTTATTACCTTGCGAACATCTCCCTGGCAGCTTTCCGAGCAATTTTCTCATCCTGCGTCATAGTTATGCACAATTTTACATCCATGTAGTTCTGTTCGGTGATTCCTTTCCCCGATTCCAAGCATGCTTTTAATAGATTCGTGGCCTCTATATTACCCTGCTCCGACGCCTTTATTAGCCAATAAACACCCAATCTGGCGTTCTCCTTTTTATCCACTTCAAATTCTGCATAAAGAAAAATAGCATTGTTTTGAATTTTAATTCAAAGCAAGCTTTAGTGGCCTTACCACACTGTTCCTCTAAAAGTTGCTTAGCTAAAACCACTTGAGACTCGGGACATCCGTCGCTCGCTAATTGGCTTCGGAGTCTTTTTAAAGAACAGCGCGGTCCATCTAAAAATACTCAAAGGAACTCGAAGAATTTCTGTTTATTTTAATACGATTCGTGATAATATTTGGGTAGATTTAGATCTATTTTTGCGACAACATAAACGATATCGCGTTAGCAAAGGGGTTTAATAGATACTTACCGTGTAAAGTCCATTGTTTTCGCCCAGATGTAGATCTCTTTGAGTGTACAACACCGGCCATTATACCAATTGAAAATGTCAATTATCTGTTATTGTTGACAAATTCAATATAATTGGGCTCTTTGGGTTGCATATACATATATTTTACTGTAAGATATTAGACAATTATAATTTTCTTAATTTGAAATATGACCAAGAAAACAATTAAAATTTATATTTATTAACTTAAATAAAAAAACAAATTTATTAAAAGAGTCTTATGATATTTAAATGACAGTGTTGATAACAATTTTATCAAACAGCGCCATCTACAATTAATCCCTTAAAGTTGACTATCAATGAATGTAGGAATGGTATTTGTACCGTTTCTACCATGAACATAGATTTGTATAGAGGTGCTATAACTACATGACAATCGCTGGACAAATTTTAGCGCCTTTATGAAATCCTGTCTGATATTTGTCATACGCCATACCGATCATTGAATGGTTTGCGTCCTCGGTTATGAAAGATAGTGGTGCCATCAGTAAAGGGTTAGCAAAAGAAAAATAATATCGGTTTCCTGACTATTGATACATGAATCGTGCCAACTTTGTATGATAATCATATGATAATACAGGCATGCCAAATGCCAACGATTGCATGCACTGGGCTGCACGTGTGCGTTCTAATTGTTTCTTTTCGATATTTATTGCAGTTTTTGTAATGTTATCGTATTAGTGTTTATATTATAAGCGTAAAATACTTCGAAAGCGGAATGGTAAGTTATAATTACATTACAGTTGCCTGCTATTAGATAAATTGATATGTAATGTTTACTTTTACTCGAATTAAAAAGTTTTCTAACCTTATTTTCAGACCAAGTTATACATGTTATACGAACATGCCGCTGGGTATGCGGTGTTTAAAGTGGAGGAGTTCGAAGAAATTGGCATGTTTCTGCCTCAACTGGAGGCGGCCATCTCGGATTTGAGCAGATTTAATAGTGTTGTAAAGATCGTCAGTTTTTATCCGTTCAAGGCGGCTTTAGCTGCACTCGAAAGTATCAATGCCATTTCCGAAGGTCTCGTGCCTGAGGATTTGCAACAGTTTTTGGATCTAAATGTGCCAAAAAAGAAGAAAGTAACTTTGGGTGTCAGCGATAGTAAATTGGGGGCGGCAATAACGGAGGTTTTGGGTATACAATGTTCCCACATCGGTGCTGTTCCAGAAGTATTACGAGGTTTGTATTTATTTAGTTATGTATACAATGCCTACATTTATTGAATAATTTTGGGGTACGTAATGAACATATGCAGTTCTACCCAGGCGGACTGCTAAGTAATTTGAGGTCAATAGCTCAAAATAAATTTTTGCTTCTAACAAATAAAATTTTTAATAAAACTGGCCTAAACTGTTTTCACAATATTTTCTTTAGGTATCAGGCATCATTTTCATAAGCTGGTTAAAGGATTTTCGGCAACAAATTCTGTTGTTGCACAACTAGCTTTGGGGCATTCATATTCGAGAGCCAAAGTAAAATTTAACGTTCACCGAGTGGATAATATGATTATACAATCAATAGCACTCGTAGATCAATTGGATAAGGATATAAATACCTTCTCAATGAGAATTCGTGAGTGGTATTCGTACCACTTCCCAGAATTATATAAAATTGTTCCTGAAAATTACACATACGCACGTTTAGTTCAGCTGATTAAGAATCGGAAAGAACTCAACGAGGAATTGTTAGAACAAATTGAAGAAATTACAATGGATTCTGCTAAAGCTCAAGCTATACTTGATGCGGCAAGATCGAGTATGGGGATGGATATAAGTCCAGTCGACCTATTAAATATTGAAATGTTTGCCAGTCGAGTTATTGCATTGGCAAATTACAGGAAGAAATTGGGAGAATATTTGAGAACGAAAATGAATGACGTCGCTCCCAATCTTGCTACATTGATAGGCGAACAAGTTGGAGCTAGATTAATATCTCACGCGGGTTCATTGACAAACCTTGCAAAATACCCAGCTTCCACTGTACAAATATTAGGCGCCGAAAAAGCTTTGTTTAGGGCTATAAAAACGAGAGGAAACACTCCAAAATACGGCCTACTATTTCATTCCACATTCATCGGACGTGCCGGCGCTAGAAACAAAGGAAGAATATCTCGATATCTAGCGAACAAGTGCTCGATAGCTTCTCGTATCGATTGTTTCGCGGAAGCGACCAACAATGTCTTCGGAGAGAAGCTAAAACAACAAGTAGAGGATCGTTTGAAGTTCTACGAAACCGGTGACATCCCCAAGAAGAATGTGGAGGTCATGAAAGAAGCAATGGAGGAGATTGAACAGAATCATCAACTGATGAAGGCTGAGAAGAAGAAGAAGAAAAAGAAGAGGAAGTCTGAAGATGTGGTGAATGGTGAGGCTGTTGACAATGGTCATCAAGAGACTCAAGTGCAAGAAGATGAGCCTCCCAAGAAAAAGAAAAAGAAAAATAAGAAACAAAAGAGTGAAGAAAATAATGACGAATAAATTTCTTTTGTGTATTTTTTGCATTGTTTACATGTATGCAAACTATTTGACTTACTGTTTAAATTGTAACCTTGTAATGGTTTTTTTTTAAATATAATATATATATTTTGACATCAATTACTCTATTTTATTTTCCAAAAACCGTTATTTCCTACATTATAGTCCATTCGCCTTTTAGAAATGCATGGTATGGCTTGTTGCTGCTTCTCCTCGCCGAAGAGGGCAGTAGTGTTGATTTTCCCCAACACGGAAGCTTACCGAGAGAGATACCGATCACCGGCTGCGACTGAGAATCGATTGTCGCCAGAGTTTAGGACCGTCGACATCTCCTACATATCTCGGCCAGCAATGACTTAAACTATATTTTAAACATTACAGAACGAAAACAAGTCCACAAATATATTATATTTTGCTTTGTCACCATATTTTATTCATTTATACCACAAATAGATGTGGCGACGCTATGCGGTATTGCCACAAGGCAAATTTACTAGATAGATAATAATTTGGTCTTCATTGTTAAATAAAAGATAAAGAATAATCTTTAGGCGAGACAAAGGCTACTACTACAAAGTAAATAGAATTTGAATTGAAAATATGGAATACTACTGAACCCAGAAATAATATTCTTATTTGAAAATATAGAAAACTGCAATAACTTCTTTATTTCATCATTTATATAGCATGGAAGCATGAAGGGAATTCGAAATAATCATTCCATTGACGTCTATTCAGATATATTCAACTTTTACAAAATCCATATGAAGCTACAAATGTAATAGGTTTCTATGTTGCCTATGATTGTTGGAATTTAACTAAATATAACAATAAACATTAAATATTTGTGGATCGAGAAATCCATTTATTGTGGGATATTGTAAGAAGATTCAAGTGTGGTGATTTGTAAATTCTTTTTAATCTAATTTTTATTTAACCATCACATATTACTTGAGGTTTTGCGTTTGCGTCTGTACACTGCATTTCTCTTTTACATCATAAAAATAATGATAACAATCTTACATACAGATAATCATTGCACGTTGCATTTAGGAAGCATTAAATCAATGCCTGGACCTCCCTCCCTTACATCCATTAATATTTTTACTCATATCTAATCTATAATTTAAATACATTAATGTATCTGCAAGTATTTTTAAGATCACATACAATGCAAGAATTCTATACATATAAATATTATTAAACATGAATTTGTTTAGAAATCTTTTTAATCTTAACGGAATGTATGTTTCTTTTACCTAATGCATAATTAAATAAAACTTAATTTTACTATACACCTATTGTCAGTGGAGTATTTAAAAATAAGGTGGGTATTAAATAAATCTGCAGAATACCACGATCAAAAATGCAAGTTTTTGTTCGTTTTGTACAACAATAATAATTTACTTAAACGTATAAATTATAAATATATGTGTATATGCACATATAATAATCAATAAAAAAATTAAGTTAGGTAGGTGTTACATTCCAGCTTGTTATTATAAATAGTTCATAAACTTCTCTGTTCACTTATAGTTATTTAAAACTTGAATTAATTTTCTAAATGCCACTACCTAGATTCAGCGGCGGGTGAGTATAAGGGCAACTGGCTAAATTTTAGAAATGCAGTAATTAAAAATAAAAAGTAATTTCGGAAATTACATGCAAGTTGCAGTTATTGTGGTATGGTCTGCGTAGTTCGTTTCAGTCTTTCTGGTAGAATTTTACCATCGTCGGTGGTTGAAGAAGTTACAAAATTTGAATTACCTGCATCTACACTTAACTTGCCGCCTATTATTTATTTATTGAGAAGTTGGTAGCGAGTGTTGTCAGGCTGGCAAGGTTTGAGAGTAGTTTTTTCGTACGTTCATTAGGTTGTAATATTTGTAATTTTTTTGAAATAAAGAAACCCAGTTCACTACACTATTTAGGCTTCTTTGTGGTTGTTGATAAATTTCTATTAAATATGACACATCATACACTACCAGGACGTAGAGCATGTAAATACGTTCTATAAGAAACATATATCTCTCTTTTTCTGTTACTGTACCAAATATGTGCTCAAAAATTTTGATTATTTTTAATTTCAGAAAAAATGTATTTCCTACACAGCTTTCTCATGGAAGCATGAAATGGTGCACAAATCCCGTTTTCGGTAGAATACCTAAACAGATCATACAAAAAAATAACGTGAGAACCAGAATGATTATCTTTGGCGTCAGCAGCAATTTTTTTGCAATCTAGAGAATTTGACTTTCTTAAGTTACCGGCTTGATTTAAATGATTTATTTTTAATATTTAAATGTAAAAAATACGGCAAAATTTACAAAGAAAATAGTAAATCTATTCTAATTTTGAATATAATTGCGACTACAGTTACGCTAATTCATAATTAGCATTTTACCATACAAGCCTGCCAATAGTTGTATATTTGGTTGCATAAATACGAAAGCTCGTGGACAACACTCTGGCACTCGTGATATTAACAGGATGAAGGGGAAAATATGATGTATTTAACTCAAAATATTTTTTTCCCTTATAAATTCGATAAGCACGGTCAATATTTATCCCCGGAATTGAACATCAAAAAAATATATACAATATTTTAAAAAAGAAAAACAATAAATTAAGTTAAAACAAATATGTATTTATACATCATCGAATATTCCTCTGGGAGGTAATCCGACCCTGTTTCGACTATTCGTGGTCGTCAACTGGTAGCTCTCGGTAAAACTCGGGTCTAACTCGGTCGAACTGTCGTAGCGCTCGTTTATGATGTTCCTAGTGCTACTGCCGAACCTTGAATCGATATCCTGCGACAGATCGGGCGGGAATCGAGTGTCGACATCTTCCACTTGTATGCGCGTACCCTCGTACGAGTCGATATTCTCGCCCTTCCTAAGAAGATTCGCGCGCGTAGATTCTCCGTGCTCGTCTCTGTCTATAGGTCTGATAGTATCAGGGCTGCCCCTGTTCCCGAAGCGATTCGTGTTCGGGAAACGTTCTTGATACTCTCGTCTGCGGTTCATGGACTCTTGAGCGCGTTGGCGTTTGCGTTTTTCTGAATAAGGAAACAAACGATTATCGAAGGCTTTCGCGAACCGAGTCGGCAAAGTAAGCGAGGTGAGAACAGTTAGATTTATGATTCCGCAACATTCTCTAGTTTCAATTATTTTGGTAATTTGAACATACCCGTACATTAAATCTCGAGAATATCATTGTTCATCGTTGCTGGGAAGGTCTATGAAAGAATACTTGAGGGAAGATTGAGACAAGTTTCACTGCAGGTCAAAGTACCTACGATTGGATATTCGACATAAGACAACTTGCAGAATAATAACAGGCGGTGACAAAATGTACCTATCCAAAATAGATTTGGAAAAAGCCTTTGATTCGCTTAAGAGAAAGAACATTTTGGAAATCCTAGAAAAGTGATGAGACTTCTCTCTCTCGCGTTAATACCTACGCGCAATAAAAGGCACATACGATTTCGCAAGTAACACAGTGGCTACAAAATCTGGAAGTACAAAAACTTTTATCACATATAAAGAGGATGCGACAAGTGGAGATACTGAGTCCGATATTATTCGTTACGGTTACGTACACTTTGTAACCAGGAGCGCTATTCTGCACCATTTAGCGATATCGCTATACTCATGTCCTTGTATATTTAGCTATTCTACATGACGTATAGCGATATTGCTAAATGATGCAGAATAGGGCTCCAGTTTCTTGACTATAGTGTTTTACTGGCAAATTCTTCTGTTTGTTGCCTAACCATTCTGTCTCAGTAAGTCCATAACCGAGAAAATTTATCTGGCTGAGGTTTGTGAATTTTCGGCAAGCAATACGGTTTAGAAATCACGGAGTTGGAAATTATTAATTTATATTTTAAAAATGCATCTAATAATTCTAATCTACTTCTAATAACATTTTTTATATGTGTAACCATTTTAAGGTAAGGGATTTCTATTTCACAATTTGTACGGACTTACTGATAACATAGTTAATTGATCGAAGTAATCAGTTTTGTCTAAAATTGCTATTCTGTTGTATTATAGCCTTCAAAATATATTGGGCAAACGAGAAGACCAATGCGTTTTATAAAACATCTACGGCATCTATCTTAGTTTTAGCGTTACTACTGAGGATGATAACTTGAAATATGTATATATTTGCGCGGTGTGGAGTGTTTTCAAGTTTCTTATGAGTTTTTTCAGTTCTTAAGACGAGTATCCAGATTGTTGGTCATGAATCTTGGGTACTAAACCAAAGATTACAGTACAAGATACCAGCCCCAGAAATGCAAATACATACCAAGAAGAATAGAAGGTATGCCGAAAATTGACAAAATACAAACAATGAAATCAGATATAGATTAGGAGTGGAATGAATCCCCGAAATAAGAGACAACTTGGTTGCTTTGGACGTTTTCCAAGGATGGATGAGGAGAATTTGTTCAGGCAGATCTAGGAAACTCGATAGGAGGGAAAAAAGAAGGGGGGGGGGATGGGGAATCAAGAGATTGAACAGATACTAAAGACATCAGGAACGACCTGGAAGGCGGCTCAAAACGAGGTGAAGAACAATGGAAACTCTTCCACATAACTAACAATCCCAAAATCTAATATCGAAACTCACCTCTTTTGATTAATTCTCTGCCTTCATTTACTAGGTCGGTGGTCATCTCGTCGTCACCCAGAAATTGGTGGAAGCCAAGCATCGAAAGGAGCCGAGATCCCAAGCTAAAATACGTAGCTAGACAGAACGCCAAGATAGCCATTGGAAAGTATACATTAAATCCATCAGATATGATAGCTATAACATCCATGTGACCCATAATCTGCGATTGTTTAAAACTTATTTGTTATTTTACTTACAATACCCTTAAAACTTAATTTACCTGTGTGTAATGCGTTTCTAATACTTGCTTCTTAATGATGTGACTATCCATGTGTATTAGGCCCAAGAAATTCAGACATAGGGGTGGTGTTAAACGACTCAACATCATTCCCGAGAATATCAAGCTGTATTCGTTCGTTTGGTGGTGAGGTGCTAGGTAGTATAAGTTTAATAGCTTTATCTTCAAGACTGTTGAGTATGCGCAGTAGCATAGATATAGGATAACTATAGTTGATAAAATCTGAACATGTAAAATTGATGTGCTCAATATGGTAGTATACATTATATTTTACTTACCTCTATAGTCAAGTAGTCGTAGTTTATTATAATGGCAAATATTGATAAAACTGGATCTTTATTGAAGAACGTAACTTCAGACCATACAACTGCCGCAGATAATATCGCAGCCATAATGGCTAATGCTCTCTTGTAGTAACTAAACATCAAACATTTCCAATACCATTCTAAAAAGACAATTCTCTTCAGATAAAAAAAAACCTTTACAATTACAAAGATAACATGTTGCATGTTTTAAATCTTACCTATAGTTGCATTATAGAAAAATCTCATAAACCTATTCTTTGGTGACTCGAAAGTGTGTTTGAATATACGATCGCGAGAATTTAAGTTTTTCATTACGTCTTCAAGGGAAAATATCTTCTCCACTAGAAGATTCCATTGAGTTTCGGTCCTTTGCAATACTTGCAATGCTTTTATTACCTATAATACAATACAATCCAAAAATTTCTTGCTTCAATTTCGTTCATTTCTATTTTATATTGAAATAAGTTTGAACACAATTTTTTTTCATACTATATAGGTAACTTACCTGCTTGTGAATACGTATAAAACCCTTTTCAGTTGGACAATCGGTTGGCGTATCATCGGGCAAAAATCGTCTATTCATACGCTCTTTCAATTCCACGGGGATCTTCTGAAGTATCGTTTCCAAATTTTCATAAAGTGGATGTGAGGACTTAACTGCCATGGACATCGCTTGCAATGACTTAATCGTAAATAATATGCATTTAAAATTCATATTGTAAAAGAAAACTAATGCTCCTACCTCCAAAACATCATCGACACTTTCTTCGGCCTCAGCTTTGTCTGCACTCAACTTGGCTGCTTTGAAGTAAGCATAATTCAAAATATGTGTGTAATTAGAATTATTCCATAGACTCCTTGGAACTTCAACTAAGGCATAGCCAAGTAACAGCACAAGCAAGAATAAACCCCAAGTGTTACTAGCAGAAGAAGCAATCGCTTTTAGTTTAGGCCAATCCAAATCGATGCCGGGTTTTAACGCTAAATAAATGAGTAAAATTCCGCATATAAATAGATAGGACCCGTAATAAATTGCATTATCAATTAGAGCGGATTTTAATTTTCCCTTAATTGTAAAATCCCCAGCTTTGATATATGACTGCATCATTGGCATGACAAGCCTTGAATAGAACAAGCATAACACCTATTTCAAATGTAAAATTTTATATTTTAATACCAAGTTAAACACTGCATTGTCCAATAAACAGTTCTCCATAGATCAGGAAAAACCTGTTCAGGTACATTACTCCAAGGTTCTATGCATGTAACGGTAGTATTATTTGCAAGGTTTGTATGCAATTCATTGAAATGTATATTTCGCTCAGTACACTGCCTGAAAACAGTCTGAAACAGATTTACTCCATAATTCCTTTATAAATGACAATTTTGTACATACCGATATAACATCTAAAGGTAGAGCGAATATAATCAAGAAACTAAAATACCAAGCCAATAAAACGACTAATGTAACAACCACATGATGTCGAAACCAATTGCCGTATCTATACAATACGCTGGACGCAATAATAAATGACAGCAACAATTTCGATACTAAAGGACCGTAATGCATTGTATAAGTGACACAAATAGGTATGTAAATTATATTTTTTCAGTTTTTCCAGTATATTTCTGCTCCTTTAGAAGCTTCTGCGCATTTTGCTGCATCTGTTCTAGTTTCTCTAGCGTGTAACTTTTTAACGGTAACAGTCGCGGTTTGCACAACAGCAATTCTTTAGTGTCTTCGATGAGTAGTTGTCCAGTTTTTGAGGGAATGGGATTTATCTCATTTCTTACTGACATTCTAAACGTATTCTAGAATTTGTTTAGACACATTCCGACAAACATTATGCAGTAATTAAGTTCTACAAGTGAATCGATATAATTTTTTTAACCTTTTCAATCCAGTTTCAATTGATTACGTTGGCGTTGACATACGGAAACTGTCAAGTTGACACCACAGGTTGCCATCCACTTGACTCCCCAAAGCTTACATTACAACTGCCAATATAAGAAATTCAAAAAAAGGATATTTATAGCCAAAAATTTTGTATCTTTCAAAGATAATAAATATACCTGCAGTATATACAACAATTATTCCAAATTACATTTGTTAACTGTAAAAATGCCATTATCGACGCATGGTTTATTGCTGGAATTTGTTGATAAGAGAAAAAAAAATTCGGAAACTTGTAAGATAAGCGCTTGCGCTCTGTACCTTTCTATTTTTTAAAAAACCTCGCGTATTGCCAACAGCAACATGGAAATTCCTAAATGTAAGAGGTGTTAAAAGTCGAAATATGTTAATACTGTTTGTTCTTTATTAAACAAAATGAGTGACATTTTGCAAGCGGCTCTCGGATATTTTAATGCCTCCAATGTACAGAATGAAAATAGTTTTATAGGCCAAATAATAGAAATATCCAACGTCAAATTGAGGATAAAGAAAGTTATTGCTGAAGGTACTACTACCACAAATATATTGATTTCTTGATTTCGATCTATTATTTTAATTAATTTAAAGGTGGTTTCGCGGTGGTTTTCGTTGCTCAAGATGCTTCTACCGGAATAGAATACGCTTTAAAGGTAATTGAGTGTATAATTGTTACAACAGAGGGGATTTCTTTTCTTTTTGTAGAGGTTATTAGCAGCGGACGAGGAGTCTAAAAAGAATGTGATACAAGAGATTAATATCTTAAAAAGACTAGCAGGCCACCCGAATATAATACAGTATTTATCGGCATCTTACATAGATAAAAGTGATACCTCGCACGGTCAACATGAATTCCTATTGATCACAGAACTTTGCACAGGTGCTAATTAAGATGTCCCTGACATATATTACACAGGTATTTATACAAAATTTTTATAGGAGGTGCACTAGTTGAAGTATTACAAAATAGGGACACACCGTTTGATGTAGAAACAATATGTCGGATATTTTATCAAACATGCAAAGCTGTAGCGCACATGCACTCCTTGCCGGAGCCTATAATCCACAGGGATTTAAAAATAGAGAATTTACTAATCTCGACTGATGGTTTTATAAAATTATGTGATTTTGGATCGGCCACTTTCCAAGTATTCCAACCAGATGTAACATGGACTACAAATCAGCGATCAACACTAGAAGATAACGTAAGTGTATATTTTATAATTGTATTATAGGTATTTTATGATTCAATTGGTTTAGATGGCGAGATTTACAACACCTATGTATAGGGCACCAGAATTGGTAGATACATGGAATAATTATCACGTAGGGAAGCCAGTCGATGCTTGGGCATTAGGATGCATTCTGTATACACTTTGTTATATGAAACACCCATTTGAGGATAGCTCGAAACTTGGGATAATAAATGCCAATTATGTACTTCCTCCCGATCCAAAATATTCCTGTTTTCACGATATTCTGCGTAAGTTTGCTTGCTTGGTATTCATGTGTAAAGTAATGCCTGGTTTTCTTGCAGTAGTGTAAATAAATTTTCATTTGAGCTTTTATAAAAGGGCAAATAAAAATTTATTAATTCAAATTTTTTATGTTTAAAAAATTATTTTAAAAAAATGCAATAAATGTAATGCAAAATTTATCAAGTATATTTTTTTAAATGTAGGTGGTTGCTTTCAAGTAGATCCTGAAAATCGTTTAACAGCGCCGCAGTTGTTAGATAGAATAGCGGCAATCGCCGAAACTAACAGCTACAATCTCAAAGGTCCATTAGACGTGAAAGTAAAACTTACGGCTTCCACTGTCAGCGATCACCCTAATGAGCTAAGCAACGCCAATGGGATCAGAGCCACTCCTCCAACGCGGCCCGCACAGCCTTCAGCGGCCCATGTCTCAAGGCCACCGCCCCCACAGGTTAGCGCTACATATTTCTTATTTGATTTTTTTTTATTTTCAATTGTTCCCCTATAGATGTCGCAGAATAATCCGCAACCTCCTCCGAGGCCTGCTCCCATACAACAGCTTCCAAACAGGTTGCCGCCAGAACAAAAACCTGCAAGTGGTGGGGGTGGTGGCTTGTTCTCTTCGCTGAAGGGCGGTGCGGGAAGCTTCTTGAAGAATTTAAAGGATACGAGTTCGAAGGTGATGCAAACGATGCAACAGTAAGTGTTTATTTCTTCTGTTTTATTTTTCGTTGCTAGGAGCTGTTTTCGTAATCAAAAATAGAATTGAGTTACCTCATAGTTATGGTCATCAGACGAAAATATAATATTTCTTAAATCAAATAGTTTTTAAACACTATTTATTTTATAAGTTTGTAATAAATCTCGCTATTTTGTATAGCAGTCAGTTGTAGTAAGAGCGTAAGAGCGTTGGTTTTCTGGGAGCGTTGTTTTTTTAACTTTTTACATATCGGATTTTGAGAAGTATTTTCCGTTCCCACTCTAGAAGTAAAGTTAGGTCCTTTTTGTAAGACTACCTATTATTACAATTACGGTTCTCATTTGTTTTCTTTTTTTTTTTTTGTATTTATCTTCATCTTGTATAAATATGTTGCAATAATAATATCTATATTTGTCCTACAGAACCCCATTAACAGGACAAAATACAATAAAAGTGCATGCATGGTCACTTATACTAATAATTCACTAAACCAAATTCAAAAGAGACATTAAACTAGACAATCAATACAATAAGATATTTGTAAATGCACTTTCACATCATAAATAAGGGAGGTTTACAAATATATGTATATACAGGGTTGTTGATTTTTCATTGTGCACTTATTTAAGAAATTCAAAAACAAATTTGCTACAATATTTTGTGCTCTTTCCAATCAGGTAGGATAGAATGCTGTACTTTCAAAAACACAAGAGGAGCGAATGATTTTTTTTTCTAAATTGAAGTTTAGACGGTTTATTAAATTTTGAATAAAGCGTCACTTTTATTTCTTCTCTTTAAACAATATGTAACATAATACCAAAACGCAAATTAGATAAGTAGGTTTTGGAACCACGGATACGGAATCAGCAGATACGGGGATACTACTGTATTACTAAATTATTGAATATCATTACCTTAAATGTCACAAAACCAGCGGATTACATAAACAGAAAAATTACCTTATCTATAAAATTATCTACAAATAATTTTACTTAATGGATTATTTAGTATACATAAGATGCAAATGTTCTAAAATAATTATTACCTGGATTTACATTCTTCAATTTCTTCTAATGTTACTACATGCTTTTTGTCTTCATCCCGTAATTTCACAGGAATTCTTTCCATTATTACTTAAAAAGCGCACAATAAACAAACTACATAACCTAACTAGTCTGACAATACGATTATCTAGAGAAGCTACGAAATATCCCCCACTACAAAGTATAAGATACCAGCAGATCAATGGATTTTTTCAGGAGTTGGATAAGGTGGATTTACGATTTATCCAGTGTAGATTTTTGTTGATTTAGAAACTATATCAGATATCACCACACAAATTTAAAAAAAGAAAACGCACTAATAACCTCAACTTTCTTATTTATTTACAAACAATTTTCTGGCCGTTTCAGATCAATAGCCAGAACCGATTTAGACATGAGTTATATAACGTCCCGGATAATAGTGATGCCCTGCCCAACGGAAGGTATCGAATCAGCGTACAGAACCAATCACGTCGAAGACGTACGATCGTTCTTGGAAACGAGGCACCCCAACAAGTATTCGGTCTACAACGTGTCGGGTAGATCATACTATTACAAGTTCGGGCAGGCACGAGTGGTCGACTGTAGTTTCGCTTACCCGGAACAGTTTAAGGCGCCTTTACTTAATTCGTTGTATCAATTATGCGAAGATATATATCAGTATTTAGCCGGTGATAGTAGGAACGTATGTGTGGTGCATTGTATGGTAAGTAAATTTTGGAAATTACACAGTAAATAATATTTACACTGCACACATACCAAGCTAAACTATCGTATTTATTCTAATAGGCGCTCCGGCGTTTAATCATTTACGGCATCTATCTTTGCGGCATTTATTTCATTGGGTATTATTTTCTGCGGCGTCTATTAGAACGCGGCGGTTATTGGAATAGCGGCGTCAATTAGTATAAACACGGTATTTTTTTTAATATGCATTTTTAACGCCTAATAATCATCTGACAAAATACGAAAATAACTTTATTATTAAATTATCTTCAGTAAATGTTATCAATTAACATGGGAGCAAAGGAATTTTGTTAGATAAGAATATATTGATCACGATACAATAAAACAAGGTATGCCGATGCACATCTCTGATCACGTAAGTGATGACGCAATCTGGGAAAATTCAACCGCTACATTCAAATCGTTGGGTTAGTCTGTTTACTTGTATTAAATGTAATGTTAAGTACAAGGGTAAGTGTAATACAGTATGTAGTTATCATATTCAGTTATGTAGGGGATCGTAACAGAAAATAAAATAAGAAGCTGTCAAATTCCTTAGTTATTGTTTAGGTTTTACGATAATGCGATTTATTGCATTCAATAGGCATTCTAAACATTGGCCATTATGGGCGTTAATGGAAATATGGTGGTGTATAGAAAATATGCTTTACTTTGGTTCTTTTCGATTTTATATGAAACACTATGATTTACAATCTTTATTTTTAAAATACATATACAAGTACACATTAACGCAGTATGATGCTGATATTTTTTAAGTTTTTTATTTTTAGTCTTGAAATTATTTTGCGATATTTTCTTGTGCAATTCCCTTAATCTGATATATGTTAACGTTCTAATTAACTTCAGAGTTACTGGTTTTGGTATAATTGATTTAACTTTCTGCAATATATTTTTAAAATATTCGTAATGGCGCCTTGCGCCTTACGCAATCTGGGAAAAATGCGTCATATTCCCAGATCAAACGCAATCGTATCCTTATCGGCATACCTTGTTTTATTGTATCATGATATTGACGTAAAATATGAATGTAAAGTATATATAATTGGTAGCCTAACTTGGAGGGATATTTCAAATATTTATAGATGCTTTTTTTTTAATAGGGCAGATATTCTCGCAAATTCTTTCATGGTAAAGTACGATTGCGATAGCAACAAAATCAATGTGCGCAAACAGTATGACGTTTGATATAACGACCGTCTTAAAAACGTTGCCTACTAAAGCGTGTTTTATGTCCACGATAGTATACTTTAAGTCGTGATCGTAAAACTCTGATTAAGTTGGTAATTCGGAAGTAGACACTTTTGGCTTGTTAAGTTTACCACACATTCCACTCTCAAAAATGTCGTGTACTTTTTAATTGCCATTGGCCTAATAGAAAATGATTTTTTTTTTGTTTTACCCTTTTAACAAATAAAACATCAACATATACTTTCTGAACAGACTGACAGTACGTTGTGATTTCCTATATAAACAACAAAACAGTATGAGAGAAAAATCTAACCAGCAAATGGCATGCAATATACGGACGGATATACACGAGAATGCAAATAAACAGCTACAACATTTTAACATTTTATGGCGATAATTGAAACTGTACGTAGTAAATGCTTTATCATAAGAAATTGAAAATTATATTGGTGTGTTCCTTTTTATTATGTATCATGCTGCAGCGGAATGTTGGTCTGGAATGTGGTGGATATTGTATATCCCTCTGATAATCCCTGCTAGAAACTATAAAGTGTCAAGTTTTATTTTATTAGTTGGAAATTAAATGATGTTTGAATGATACATAAATATTTGTTGCATACGTGGAATGTAAATTGAAATAACAATAACACCGGAAAACAGTAGAAAACTGTACTAGAAAATAAAACAAATGAACGCTACAACGTGTCATACCAGTAATGATCAATGATGGTCAATATGAACTAGTTTATAACCAATCTGGATACCCTCTTGATACCAACTTCAAACAGTTGCGATTGATCGCTGTGTATATATAAGTATGAAGATATTTGATAATTATATTTTTAAACAATTGAAAATTGCTCGTCCTAAGAATTATAACTGTATGTGACGCGATTATAACTTTAATTATACCGTTAAAATACTGCTCTTACTAAAGTATCCGAAGCGCTATTATTGTATATAGATTGTTAAGGGCATCTATTGTCTGCCGAACTTGAACGAAGTTCGCGTACGCCATTCAACCTAATAGATAACGTGCAGCGGTATTGTGCAGGGTAACATCGCAGCAGATAATTGACTTAAAAAATATATATGAAGCTATGAAGAGTGCAATTGCAGATTAGTGTATCAGAATATTAAAACAAGCGCTCGCTCGTATTAGAAATAACGCTGTCTAACTTCAACAAAAAGTTATTTCGCTATTAAATGTACAAATCCATCATTGAACTCTAATGAGCTGTAACCTAGTCTATCATAAAAACCTTTCCTAACAATTGACATTACTTCAGGTTGATTTTCGCTGGATTTGACGTTTGTTTTTTTTGTGTGTCTACACGGAGGAGTCAGAGAACTATTGTGTTGTATTGTATTTATGAACTCAGAGTAGGAACCTTAGGTCCTTCACCCTAAATAAAAATAAAAAAATTCAAAAAAATGGGGGGTATGACGTACCCGGTCCCTCGTTATTAATTTTTTCCGAAAATAATTCGCCTTGGGCCTATGTAATATATATAGTTCAAATTATATTCTACAAAAATGAAGAAATTTGTTATAGTTTCCGAGATACTTACAAAAATTAAAAATTATTCAAATCTTTGAGGGGGACTGTACCCCGAAATCGGGCGATTGGGCAGAAACAGGAAATGGTTTTGTTCTTATACCAAGGTGCTCTTGGACTCTGCAAAGTTTCATTTAAATCTGAATTTGACAGTAAAATTTATTTGTTTATTATCTCTTATCAATCTATTTAAAGCAACTTACGAAGGCGGTCGTCGCACGGCTGGGGAGAGCCCTACCGAACCAACTCCATGAGATCAGCCGGACATCTCGTTCTTACCAAGCGGGTGGTCGATCTTGGGGATCGACGACCGCCTGAAAACAGGGATTTTCGCTACGTTGGTACATCATTACAATTTATATATTATTCATCGGTAGCCGTAATACTGGGAATATTTACCTCCTGAGAAATATAAAATAAGTACAATATAAGAAATAAGAGTTAATCTTTAATCCGTAACAAAACAAATAACTATTTTCTTTGATCTTGCCGATACGGCGAACAACATGCACGTCTAGTAATGAATTGTTTAAAGAGGAGATATACCGAATGCTAGCGAGATCCATGGGCAAATATTATTGGAATATACAGCTTTAAAGAATACTAAATATTGAGAATGTGGCGCGAACACGGGTGATGTGTTTCTCATACGATTAGTAATATTGTCTTGTAATTCATGTATTTTGCTGGCCTACGACCTACTACCTCATCGACGAACATTGCCGATGTACGTACACTTGACAATACATGGCACTAGCAATCTGTATATGCAATAAGAATAAGTGATTTCACATTTTGCGCGCTAAAGCCTATGGGATTGTATTAGATAGGTAAAAACAAACCAAACTGTAAATATACAGTAGATCGCAGATTGGAATCAATGAGTATCTTTTCATTATTAATTTACCAAAGTTGTGCAGTTTTTAGTGCTGATCAGATTCCGTTGCGAAGATTGGCTGATATGGGGAAATCTTTTATGACAGTTGATTGATAATTAATATCAAATAAATTCAAGATGGCGGTTTCGAAGATATTGATTGATATTGAAGTTTCTTATTTTAATTGGACGGCCATTGGATTTTTACACATCTCAGTAGAATTTTTGTAATATAATGTAAACACTGTTAAAAATATATAATGATAATAAGCATTTTGAATATTAAGTACCTTATCTATAAATCCAATTAGCGTCACAAGAAACTAACATTGTTGTTATAAGTGTTTAGTAAACTATACACTACAGCTATTGCACATACACACAAACAATACCAAAATGACGAAAAAAATATTGAATAACGCTGCTTTAACTGCCAAAGACAAAAAATAAATGAAAAACTATATTCACATTTATAACCAATAAACCAAACAGTAACGCATGCACCTTGTGGCGCTCCCAACCGTATAAAGCAGAACTAAAATTTGGTTTGTGCAGACTGTTTACTTAGTACATACTAACGGCGGAGATTTGTAAATTCAAATTAATTCCGTCAAATATGTTTAAGCGTGTTAGGCGAAAACTGACAACGCTGTCCTCTTTTGCGCATACGAAATTCGTGCCCGCGAACAACTGGAAACACCAGTTTTACGCTAAAACTTCTTACAGGACGGTAAAGCGACATCGGCCACTTTGGTCTGTGGCTTACTTATATACGCCGGCCTATACGAAATTCCCGAAGATGCCCTCCAGATGTTCGCCGTCAAACGGCAACCACCCAACATGCGTCCATCGGAGTTGCGGTACTTATATTATTTGGCCGACATAGTCCGAGATCCCCCTCTTTATCCTCATTACAAACCCGTCACTATAGTTTCCGTACAGATGCATCCAGTTCCTCTATTTACAAAAATAAGGTATGTGAATCAACAATTTACATTCGCACGTCTGATTATGATGCGTAATTTTTAGGGACGGTTGTCGACCTTACGTCGAAGTTTATAGCGACAATAGGTGTCTCATTTCAACGTTACAGGAATACGAAAGAATGAGGCTATACAACATTATGGACGGAAAAGTAATTACAAATAATCACTTAAAATAGTAACAAGTAATTTACCATTTTCTTTTAGTGTTTACTTCCTTTGCACGTTAATGTTTGCGGCGACGTATGCATCGTAGTCTATCACGCCAGGAACGTACTAGGCGGCGTTATGACACAAGGCAAGGCCACCGGTATCAAGATCTGCCAGTTTCAATTCCATAGCGGGTTCATTCCAGAGACCGAAACGTGCTTGACCTTTGATAAATCGGAACTGGACGAGTTGGCAGAAGGACGCGATCACTATCAGCAGAAATTCACGGTATCCGTCTCCGTGTTTGTGTCTGACGCGGAGAAAAGGCCGTCGCAGCCGGCCCCGTGGCTCACCGATAAAACTGTACGAGTTATGGACACGGTTTTCACGTCGCAAATAGAGAAAGATGAAACCGTCGATAATTTCGGTGAGTTCTGTTCTTAAGAACGATTTCAATTTTTTTTTTCTGTCAGTCGCGATAACTATACTTCGTTCGCGTTAAGAAGAAAGTAGTGGGCGCTGGAATCGTATAGCTGGAAATAGCGGTAAATTCAAAATTATTTCAATAAGAACACCTAGTGAAAATCTGAGCAACTCGGATAAATTACGAATGTCATAGTAATGCCAATAGCGTTGATAACTGAAAGTTTTCTTTCCTTGTTCCTCTCGCTCCAGCCGGATCATAGGCCGTCAGCTAGTTCCCTCTACTTTTGTTTATCTACCGCTATTGGTTTCGATTCTGCCCATGTTTCACCAATGTTTAAACTCTTGTTCGATACTTATTTTCTATCGGTCCTCCTTTTTTCTCCTTCCGGATACTTGCTTCATTATATTGCCAGGAATTTTACTTTCGCACATAACCTTGGATTCGGTATATTTAAACAACACGTTCTAATTACGTTAATTCACTTTATTCATTAAGCTCTTAATTCAAATAAACACAACAAGTCCTACAATAATTCAGTAACTTCAATGATTAACTGCGCTGTATTTACAAATTAGGGCCGGTTGTACTAACTATAGTTAACCTTAAGTTCAACTGAACCATGGATCAAAGATGAGGCTAGTTCATTGCCGCATCCGTTGTACAAACGCAAGTCAAGGCACAGTTAGTTGACTACCAGTTAACATCGGTTGGTAGTAATGCAAAGCATGCATTTATTAGAAAAAGCAGGCACATAGTAGAAAGTAAGCGTGAAACATCTACGTAAGTACAAAGTTAGGGGTATTCATCGCAGTCTCCTGTTCTGCACATTTTTTTATTGGACATAAAAACAACGTACTCACTACATCTTTGACCAAAATTATGTTAAGTTGGTACAACGCAATTTATTCGTTGAACTGAGGTTCACGCTGTACTAGCGGTGAACTTGGTTGGTACAACCGGCCCTTACACTCTTAGGTTTGATCTGAAACCTAGGTAATCTAAACTAAACAACCTTATTCAAACGGCTCCTTATATAATCAAACTTCCTTCCATTCTCGAACGAAAAGAAACATGTGGAAATAGCCAATAGGAACGGACATTTTTGACATTGTTAAAAATTACAAAAGAACGTAAAAAACACTCTGAAAATTTTAGTGATATTTCATTTTATCCAACGTAAATTTGTTATGCGAAACTGTTAACTTTACACCATTGTGAACTTGCGTCATATTTCAACCAATCATAAATTGGAAAATATTGGGCTATCTTTTTCAACTCTATATCCTTAGCGTTAATGGAATATAGTTATTTGGATGACGTAATGTTAAAGAAAATTCATTTGCCAGGTATTTGTTTTATATTTTGTCCACAGTAAGTATTCTTGTAAAAGTATTTTTGTGTATACATTTGTTAATTGATATTGGTTTATTACTACAGTAAGTAAACCTGCTAGTAAACCACAGCTACCATCACTTCCAAGGCCAGTCGAAAAGCCAAAACGACCTCCAGTTCCACCTTCTACGCCGTCATCATCTCCCACTCCACAAGTCACTCAAAATATCATTAATACCGAACCGAAAATTGAAGTAAGTTGAAGTTCATCTAAATAAGGAACGTTATAAAGTCAGTTTTCAATAATTGGAATAAATATAAAGTTAGACGAATGTATTTTAATATATCACAACAATTTTATAAGCTCAAATTTACCATCACAGATCGTGGAAACCGATAGTGTCAATCTATTAGAAGAATCCGTTGATCTGCTAAATTTAAACGGCTGCAGCGATCGACAGCACAATGTGACGCCGGTCACTCCCAAGAAATCCCCGAGCACCAACTTCGATCTCCTAACCGATTTTTCCCATACGCCAATAATGAATCCGCTCGACGATTTGAACTTCTCGAGTGCCAATCGGAACCCAGTCTTCAAAACGGGAAATTCGAACTTTGGTGGAACGGTCAACAGTGACGACCTATTCGATCCGTTCGGCACGAATAAATTCGAGACTGGCTGGGACGGATTGAATATGAACGCGACTAACTCCACCTCTGCGGTGTCTTCAAATGCGGAGGTTCCTGTCGAGAACGATGATCTCTTTTCAGGATTAGGTATGGTGTTAATTGCTTTATACAAAGCTTCACAATAAAAATCAATGCTAATGGTGTTACTTCCAATATTTTAAGCTATTTGTTTAGCTTTAAATAGAGCAGTCGATAATATAATTCGCGGAATGCACATTAAAAAAAAATTGTGTGTACACGACGTGTCTATATAACGTTCTTGATTGAGAATCATGCGAGTACATTCTTGGCACAACTTTGGGCGCATACTTCTTGCAATTTCTTTTTAATGCCTTCAAGCAACTCCATGGAAATCAATCCGCAAAATGAAGTGTAACAATTATATCAGAAAATAATTTCTTTTAGGTAATCTAAATGCTTCCTGGACATCTCATTCCACTCCGAACTTATCTGCAGCCAATAACGGCACGTATTCCCCGCAAAAAGCGCCCTGTTCCACTCCGCAACACACTCCCAACCCTACGGCGGGCGTCCGGACTACACCCCAACATTACGCTAAGTCGCCGGTGGACCCCAGACCGGATTACAGTCGCTCGAACTTCGATACCGGCTTGAATAAAAACGAACCGAAAGCTAAGGGGAATCCGCAAGACGTTTTCGGGGACTTATTAGGTTCGCAGGGCTACCAGTTTGCTGCGAAGAGGGACAACGCGCCGCGGACCATCAACGAAATGAGGAAGGAGGAGTTGTCGAAAGATATGGACCCGGATAAGTTGAAAATAATGGAGTGGGTAAGTAAGGGAACGATGTCGGTTGCATTTGTGGAAATAGATTGGTAGAACGTAGTTAGTAATGATATTGGCGGATTAGTTTTTCTCATGAAATAATTGATTATTTCTGTTAAAATAATGTCAAAAGAACATATCATTGTAGTTATTTATGATACAAGTATTTGAAGTAGCACTTTATGCACGAGTTATGGCTGCGAAGTGCACAACGCAGTTGCAAATATAATTTGTCTAATTTTAAAACAAATCTGTCAAAAATTATTGTTCTTTGTGATAACAGATTTACATTGCGCTTTTACGCATGATTTTAGACACATCTGAAATATTCAATCAAAGTTGGCTGCTGTCTTTAACATTAGATAGTGATTTTGACTATTACCAATTTGTAATACTGGTTGCATACTGCAGATAGGTCATATTTAGGATGTGTGATTAAGTTGTATACTATGGAATTTTCTTAGATCGATGGCAAGAAGAATAATATCCGAGCTTTGCTGTGTACCATGCATACTGTATTGTGGGAGGGTACGAAGTGGCACAAGTGTGAAATGCACACGTTGGTATCGCCTGCGGATGTCAAAAAAGCCTATAGGAAAGCTTGTCTCGCGGTACATCCCGATAAGGTAATAAAAAGGTTAATGATATTCTTTCAAACTACACAGTAGCCACCAGAAAGTACAACGAGATCCACAATTATTATCCCGGCTTCTCACTAGAAAAAAATGGAACTATTTCCGAATGCCGCTTGGCTTATATTGTAGTTCATGCTAACACATTTACAGCGGCGTAATGATTTTACCACTGAACGGTGAGGTACGTAACTAAAAAGTACTTCCAGCATTAAATTGATTGTATTGTAACTTACAAGATGAAATATATCAATGATTTTCCAGATATTTATTATAAAAACATATTACATTTATTAATTTATTTTCATTACATATTTAGGCATTCTTGAAGTACATGTAGCTACATATACAAATAATAAATTGTCCACCTGCATTTTCCATACATGTACCTATTCTTTGTTTCATATTTTCATAAACTTCGTTCGCTTGTTATATCGCCCACTGCATTTATAATTTCTTCTCTTAATTCATAATGTATACAATCGATTTCTGTATATTTTTGATTTTAACCAAAAAGAAAACAATCCAATCCAATCTGGGAAACCTTGGCCGGCAAACTTGAAAACCTATGGTGCTATTACTAACACTTTATTTAAGTATTGACGCGTTGTCTGAGCTGTATGAGCAGTAGTTGCATTATTATGCCGAAAATAACCATGACGCAATTCATCGTCTTGTAATTCTATAAACAATCGTAACATTTCCCGATATCAATTAGCATTTACTGTTTCTTCAAAGAAAATCGGTCCTATTGTGCGTCTTCGAGACTTCGCAATCCATACACCAATGTTTACTGGATGAAGTGAAGTTTCATGGAAAGCGTGAGGATTTTTGGCTGACCGAACACGATAATTTTGGGAATAAATATATCCTGATGAATGAAGTCAAGCTCTATCTGAAAAGATACTTATATCTAGCACATCGTTATTTCGCAAGATATTGTTGAACCACTGGTAATATTCTACCCTTTTTGCACAACGGAAACCTTTTAATCATGAAGATGCAATCGTTATCGACGTCTCTATTAAAAGTGCTATAGCTCAAACCTAAAATAACGTGTGTGGATTTCTTATCGTCTCGATTCATATTATGACATACCTATTCATTGTGCTAACTAACGTAGTGACTTTGTAGGACTTTGTTAGATACTATTTTGTACATTTCTTAGAACTCCTACTGATAGATCTGTAAAACGGCGAGGTAATTTGCTGCCTGTTTCTCGAAGACGATTTACAACCGAATTAATGTGTTGGTGGTTTAAGTTGTCATCATTAACATCATTATCTGGCAACTGCTCTCGAAATTCTTGGACAGGTAAATTTCCGGAATATTTTCATTCACCATTTTCAGTCATCGAGACGGTATATAAACCGCGCGCCGGGACCAGTAGAGTCAGTTCCCTAGGAATTCTCTCCCTAGTCCCTCCTTCGGAACTGGTGCGATAGTGGTCCGCCCCTAACTGCGTCGTAGGCGACCTTCAAGACTGGCACGACAGATATCTGCCTCGTAGCCGGCTTTCGGGACTGGTGCAACAGTGGTCCTCCCCTAGCTGCTCCATAGGCGGCCTTCGGGACTGGCGCGACAGTTATCCGCCCCTAGCTGCTTAGTAGCCGGCTTTCGGGAGTGCCGCGACAGTTAGCCGGCCCATAGCTGCTTCGTAGCTGGCCTTCGGAACTGGCGCGACAGATAGCCGCAATAATAAGCAATAAATAAAGGTAGTAAGTAATCAGTTCTCAAAAACACCGTCGCAAAGTATATATAATTTTGAAGAAGACTAGTGTTAAAATCTAGTAATAAATATTAAATAAACGCCAATGCTACGGAACATCAACAATTGTCAAGAAATGTAGTAATTTTCCTAAACAGCTAACTTCATTTTGATAAATAGAAGACTTATGGGTATGAATGACATGCGCCGCTGTAAATGTGTTAACATGAACTACAATGGGTGCGTTCCACTAGCAGCCATTATTGCTTCCGCTCGCATCGTTGTGATCAATTGTTTCACTTGAACACCAGTAATCTGACGTAATTTTCTAGTGGAACGAAATTTGGACGTTATAAATACAGGAAAAATTATTTGTAACGTTTATATAAGGTTATGTTGTCAAATATGCGGTTTGTTGTATAGTGTGTATTATGGTACACTTTTAAACAAATTTTGGGAAAGAAACATATTGTCTACTATTAACAGCTTCTAAGGCTAAGGTCTACAGTCCATAATTCATCATTTCTTTATATATGCTGTGTATGATACTTTTTTTTGTTCAAAATTAAGGATCTTCCAAGAATTTATTGAGAAAATAAGATACTACATTCTATTTGAAACAAAATGGCGACACCTACCACCAGCGGCGGTTCATATGCATTTTTAATGGGTGGGTAGCAGTGGGCACAAACACTGAACATTTATTATTACTATTATGAAAACAAAAATAAAAAAACATTTTTATTTAAATGAAAATTTTCATTTTCTTTAGGTGGGCAGTGCCTACTCTGCCACCCCCGACGAGCCGCCACTGCCTACCATTATTGTAGAGTAATGTAAGTTTTTTTTTTGCAGCAAGCTGGAAGAGAAAACGAAAACGTGGCGAGGCTTATATTCATGGAACTGAATAACGCCTGGAGCGATTTCGAGAACGACGCAAATCAGCAAAATATGTTCTCTAGATAAGATAATTTCAATTTTCAAATTGTTGTGGTGTACTTGCACTTCGACGCAAGGCAGCAAGCAGCATTCCAATTTCAGAACAGTTATAAGAACAAATTAAAATCAGAATTATCAATTTTTAAATAGTACGTTAATCGTTCGGCATGTAAAATTAATTACTCAATTAGCTTGTACATAACGTTCAATTAATTCAAACGTGAATAAAAATAAAGCAAAATTCTTTCTTCACATTGACAATATTTTACGAGATATAACGGAAATTTTATGGATTAGAGTTATTATTATGATATATAAATAGTATTTTAATGATGTTATACGTGCATAATATTAATTGATAGTTATTATTATACTTTGCGTTACGAAAGAAAAGATAAAAACGCCAGCCACGTACATAATAAATATTGTATTCAAGACATACTCATTATTTATTTTTTATTTATACATAATATAAATATTTTATTTATGTAGTATATTAAAACATTATTTTTGTTAATCATATATGTATATCTGTATATGAAGAGAATAAACGCTGTAGAAGTTACTCAAAGTGTTAATTTTAAATCATTTCCGTCTGAAGTTATGCACTACTGTCCAACAATTTGATATCTCTCATGCAATCTAAAGATACGTTTTGAACCGTTCTACACCAATTAAGAAACTTTATCGATTAATATGAAAATATCTGGCAATCGCCATTGTTCTGAACTCACATTTTACATCAGCAGTATACCTAAAAAAGTTATTAAGTTAGACATTCTGAATATTTAAAATTTTGCTGCGAAAATTCTTTTATCCGGTATTTATATTAAAAATATTCCTAATGTTGATGGCTCCAATAAGTCCGTAAATATTTTAATGTCATTTTATTTAAAACACAAATACATACAGATATACACGGTAGAAATAATACGGTATGCTAAGTTTGGATCCTAAATACGTCAAGGCCGGTCAGAGGACGTCAGTGCGGAGCAAATTAAAAGCAGCCAATCACAGTCATACTCCTCTGGTACACGGTAGTGCACGGTCGCCTA
>JARFOC010000271.1:23571-39166 GCA_031763485.1 Osmoderma eremita | reverse complement strand
ATTTTACAAACCTTCAATATACATTATAATCTCCAAAGCCAAGATACGTATCACCTTAGAGATTAGTGGCAGTTTTGCTGCAGGGGGTGTGGTCTGGGTTAGCCCCGCCCACTAGGGGGTGTGGTCCGGATTAGCCCCACCCACCAGGGGGTGTGGTCCGGATTAGCCCCGCCCACTATGGGATGTGGTCTGGATTAGTCCCGCCCACTAGAGGGTGTGGTCTGAATTAGCCCCGCCCACTAAAGGGTGTGGTCTGGATTAGCCCCGCCCACTAGGGGGTGTGGTTTATATTTAGGGGGAGGGGTGTGGTTAGGTCGCCCCCATTCGGGGAGTGTGTTATATTTTACTCGGTTAATTATTGCTGTAGCACTTTTAATAAGACAACTTTATAATGAACGTATGTTTATTTTACAAACCTTCAATATACATTATAATCTCCAAAGCCAAGATACGTATCACCTTAGAGATTAGTGGCAGTTTTGTTCCAGGGGGTGTGGTCTGGGTTAGCCCCGCCCACTAGGGGGTGTGGTCTGGATTAGCCCCACCCACCAGGGGGTGCGGTCTGGATTAGCTCCGCCCACTATGGGATGTGGTCTGGATTAGCCCCGCCCACTAGAGGGTGTGGTCTGAATTAGCCCCGCCCACTAGAGGGTGTGGTCTGGATTAGGCCCGCCCACTAGTGGGTGTGGTCTGGATTAGGCCTGCCCACTAGGGGGTGTGGTCTGGATTAGCCCCGCCCACTAGGGTTAACAGAATTGAATTTTTCCGACACCACGAGACGCGTCTTTAGATAACAATTCGAATGCCCCCAAGCGGACTAACATATCTCTGTCCGTTTTCGAGATATTCGAGGTTAAAGTTTTTACTATAAAAGTTGCCGCTAGAGCGATTTCTTATATACCAAAGTTTGCGCATTTTCACGGGCATTCCAACGCCGCGAAGAAAATTAAGATATCTCTCACCGTTTTTGAGCACTAAATTTGATCTTTCCGTCTGCTTCGGCACGTCTGTCTGGTTCTTCCTGGGAAGCTAAATGCGGACAATTACCTTCAATTTCTTATTGACGAACTGCCAGGTCTTGTAGAGGATGTCCCACTAAATGTTCGACGAGACATGTGGTTTCGCATGGATGGGGCATCACCACAATTCGGAATTGCTGTCCGAAATTGGGTTAACGTCAATTATCCAAGATGGATTGGTGGAGGTGGTCCTGTTGCATGGCCACCCAGATCACCCAATCTCAATCCCCTTGACATTTATTTATGGGGGTACATGAAAAATTTAGTCTACGCGCAAGTTTCAAACACAAGAGAAGAGTTGTTGGATCGTATTCATCTGGTTGCCGAGCAAATCCGACAAAACAAGCATGAAATTCGGATAAGTACTTCTTCTGTTGGCTTACGGGCACAAGCACAGCATTCAACAAGGAGATGGACATTTCGAAAATATTATTAATTGAACTTTTCTAAATAAAATCAGTTTGTATTGACATTAGGATTACATTTTTTTTCATGATCTGACAATCAGATTCATAGATCTGTAACTTTGAAACAAATAAAAATGGATATACAAGTTTTGCGTTTTTGTTACTTGAAATGATGTCTACTTTACACTCCTAATATTTTAACATAACGATACGGGACAGCCACTATATATGACGAACATAAAAATTAGAATTTCAAAATGACATTGCATTCAAGATCTCAGTCTTCTAGCATTCATATATTAAAATAAATTAAAACCATATTGCTTGGTTGATTTTAATTTTCTTTTGACACTCACGATTAATTCTTTGACATTCATTCCTCTGCTTAGAACTTTTCTGCAACCGATACGATTTTTAAAATTAACACTTTGTTTGAGGTAAAACATACATTGATTGGAAATGAAAATTGAATTTGAACTCAATACTCGTCTTACATTATTTTAAATCAAAAGAAAACCAAATTGAAATGTATTTATGGCGAGCATCCATCAGAAAAGTATTGTATATATCCGGACAAATATCGCCCACACAACGCACTCTGTTCCCCGTCCCACCACCACTATACAGGATAGAAAGAAAGAATTTCATTTGATCGAGCGGGAACCATTTATCATTTTTAACAATTTCTACCAGAAACCGCGCGCAGGCATTCCGAATCTTGTTACGACTATTCCACAGTTAATAATGATGAATGGACCGACAATCGATCTTCGATAAATATTTGTTTTCGGATCCGGCAACGATACTCGGCGCAACTCTGTTCCCGCAGGAGCTCCCACTATTTGGCTCGCTACCATTCCCCGATCGCTCGCGTGAGTCGCCCCGGGAACGGAAATTTTTACGCCACCCGAACCTAATGGAAAAATATTATCACGTGGACGACGGAGCCGCGCGATTTTTTCGAATAAATTACGAGGGAAGGCGACGCGACAGCAACAGACAGAGGCGAAAACACAACACAATCGACGGTGCCGAGTTTCTATTTCACCGGCAACTGCTGGAACCTAAATGGAATAATTTATATTCCCGCATGTATCGGTATATATGGCGTTTGTAGGGGGAGGGATGGAGGTGGTTCGATTTCTGTTTCTATATCTCTATAGAATTCCAGAAATCGAATGAAAAATTTCACCGCGTAAAATGGAGAAATCGAATTAGATTCTGATTGTGTTTTGTGCGTTCCGTTATGATCTCAAAAGTACCTACTCACTATTGATTTAATAATAATAATATTGCGAAATCAATTCTACTGCCTAAACACAACTCTAATAAATAATCATTGTACAGCACCAAGTATAAGTACTTCATTTATAAACGCTAGAAACAACAACGGACTCAACATACTACCATGAGAACACCTCATTTTACAATTGCTATATACTGCCATGATCTCTTACACCATCTTGCGGTGAATCCAAAATTATAATTTCTTGATTAACTCGTTATAATTAAACTAGCAAGTGTCAGTTAATTGTCATTAAGAAATTACCCTACTTGCGTCAACTTGACATAAATAAAAAGAATCCAAGTTTATTATTTGGATTCCTTATTTGTTATTAAAATTAATTATTAATTTAATTACTAATTTGCAACATTGCTATACATGCTTCAAATTAAAATCTCTGCTGACGCCACTGCGCCTACCTATCTGTGCTTTAATATCACCTAAACCCAATTACACTGAATTTAAAAGAACCAAAAATGTTGATAACAAATCAAGAACTCAAACCACTTCCTACCCCACCCCTTTCCGTGAATTCCTAATTGATTAAAGGATTAGTTCCGACTAAATTAGTAAGCAACCCACCATCTTCGGCGTACCTCCGCGCTATTCCGGTAAATTATCCGCCGCAATTTTTGTTCTCGCGACCCGGAGTGTACCGGAATTTAACTAGAAGGTGGTGCTGCCTCTTCCTTGTGCACCGACAGCGCCTCCACTCGCAGCCTGCCGCCGCTACGGCGCATACTTATCGGTACCGGTGGCGCTGCGCTAATTAATTTAAATTCGAGACAATTATCGGAGACCATTTATTACCGGATTGTCAAAGGGAGAGAAACCCGAATTACGTTCCTTCTTGTAAAAAGGTAATCCGCAGACAGAGATAGAGAGTGAGAGAGAATCGGCGGGAGCCCGTTAATTTGTTTCGAGCTCAATTTGAGTTCGGAACTGTTTAATTAGCTGCGGCTCTAGTTGCGTATAGATAATCGCCTGGATATGGAAGACAGTGAATGATTTTCTGTTTTAACTATTTTTATCTCGTTAAAATACAGAGAGAAAAATGAAAATGTTGGCGCAACAAAAATTATTATTTTCAACTTTTTGTATTCATACAAGCAACATGCTCTAATTAATATAAAAAGATTTATAAAGATAATTTACAAAAGAAAAAGATACAAACCAATGATTTTATTGTTAACTCTGCTTCGAATAAGTCAACGGCTGTATGGTCCATTATCCGAAAAAATTCAAAATATTCAAAATCTTTAAAATCTGTTATTGTACCTGAAGGTAATGGAAGGTTGAAGCACAACGAGTAGTCCTGTTTGCAAAAGCAACCAATCAGAATAATATTTGGTCTGGGACACAGAGATTTATGTAGAGACGTTTTTTTAAAATGATTAATCTTTTATGATTTATACATATTTGAAATCCTTTCTTTTGTCTATAAATATTAATCTGAATTAAAACACAGTATTAATCGTGACTATAATAGGCGTACTAGCAACTATTTGTTATCAGCTCTTCATAAGCAGGGATTTTTCAAAAAGGTACCTATTACAATGGTTTGGAATAGAGCTACGTTTCAGAATGGTATAGTAATAAAAAAATAACAATCATTGCTTCATTTTTGCAAGTGTAAAGCATAACTAAAGATTCAGTGAGAAAGATGGAGCTGCATGTCTGAAATAAGCGACCAGAGGAGTCAGGATCAGTTGTACTTAGTTTGGAACTTAGTTGCGTATCTAGAGTTGCAACGGATAGGAAACGTATAGGAAACATTTGAAAATAACGGGACAAAAGCTAAAAACCAGAAACAATATAATTAGAAAGTTGGCTGGGACTACCTGGGGAGCAAAAGCAGAACCACTACGAACACCGACCCAATCGCTTGTTTTTTCAACGGCAGAATACTGTGCACCAGTATGGTATAGGAGTTATCATACCAACAAAGTCGACGTACACCTCAATGACACTATGGGAATCATATCAGGAACCCTAAAGTCCACTCCAGTGCCCTGGCTTCACACAATAACGAACATAGCACCAGCAAACCTGAGGAGACAATAAGCTACTGTCCGCGAATGGAGCAAACTAAACGATCCTAAAATCCCTAGAACTCTACCAATCCACATGATATTGGATAATGCTCCAAACTGCCGCCTTAAGTCCCGCAAACCCATTTGGCAAGATAAGGTACTAACCCATCACGAACCGTTCCATATCAAAGAAGCATCGAAAACCAAGTGGACATCCAATCACGATTTTAATCACAATGACCATGGGGATCCTCCCTTTCCTCTCACAGGAATACAAATGTCTAGGAAGGTATGGTGTGGTCTAAATCGCATCAGAACTGGTCATGCCAGATGCAAGTCCATACTGTACAAATGGAGACCCTCGGACACCCAGGAATCCGATTGTGGAGCGCCGGATTAAACTGTAGCCCATATCGTCCACGATTGCCCAATAAGAAGATTTGAAGGGAAATGGAACGAGGTTCTGCATGCCTCTCCTGCCGCGGTGAACTGGCTGACCTCCCTGGATAACGACTTATAGCCTCTAGACTGTGCCTCAAAAAGTGTTTATTATGCGTATGTTTATGTATGTATTTATATTTGCAATGAATTTGTAGACCGCCATACGATTAAAAAAAAATTGCAACGGACATTTTATTTTGGTCAAGACTGCATGTGGTGCTATCATGTGCTTACATTTGTTATAGGCTGAAGCTCGCCTTTAATGTCGGGGTCAAAGATACAATAGCACTTTTACTAATTAAACGCAATTAATGCACTATACTCATTGCTAACACAAAATTTAGCAGGTTGTTGAATGATACGTCTCAGGCTCGGATTAAATATTTTTTGTACATCAAAATTTAATTCCTTCTTTCTAATAAAGAATCCGCGCTTGGCGAATTTGTACCTTACACGTTGTACCTATAGTTAATACCTAACAATGCTTTCATTTTTTTAAATATCCTGTATTAAAATTAACGTGTTCTTGTTAACTACAAAATCTTCTCAATTTCTCCAAAACCTCCTCAGCCTATTCCAGTTTTCTTCTCATATTCCTTCGTTAAAATTTGCTGCTTAGTTTTAAAAAAATACTGGAGTTCTTCACTCGTCAAGATGGTAAGGGTATTTTTAACTTTAATTTTTACCATTTTAAGTCACCGTATTCTATTATTTTATGCTTAATTTTTAATATATAATTTTATGTTGATTGAATTCTATTGTAGGGCGATCCGTATCTGAAACAAGGATCCCTTACTTCCGTAAACTCCAAACTAGACACACTATATTCGCCCGTTACTATCTCACGTAGTCAATATTTTATGTAAACGAGCCGTTAGGAGACCGCAGTTTGCGTTAAATCAGTCTGGCCGTCCCGTGGAAGCACTAGTAAAAGGAATATGTAGCTTGAGAGGAAAATTGATTATTATTGGCTTTCGAAGGAATCCCCATAGAGAATAGAGGTGCAGATGGGAGTGTATATATAGAATTAACCGAGTATAATAACAAAAATTTCAAAAAAAAAGGTATAATTTTAGCTTTGGATGAAATAGCTTTAAAATACTTCAAAGCTCCTAGAAATCCCGTCTTAGACGCCGAGAATTATCAGAAAGTAAGGGAATTATAACATTTAATAAGATTAATTTTGTTATTAAGCGAAACAGCACCTAATACTCTCAGACATGGCACCATTATCAATTAGAGTCATTTACATTCCGAGAGCAGTCAGAACTTCTGAACGCGCTCATTAGCCAGAGCCAAAACGTTTAATCTAGAAGCAACAAGCCCATTAGACGGATTAGTGTATACGATGCAGCGTTCCCCGTGAAATTCCCTTACAAACTTCGTCGTCTCCTATTTGTGTCGTAGATATATGTATGTTATACGGATAGATCATCATTCGGTAGGTGCACAACGTTCGGTCTGTCGATTTGATCAAATTGAACCGGTCAAGAGCGAAGCAAAATCAATGAAGGGTAGGCCCTTAAGTAAAAAGATAACTGTGCAGGTCGACGTTGGAAAAGTATTATCTTATTTTTAATGAGGGATTTTGCACTAACTGCGTAATTGAATTAACTCAGATCTTCTTTACAGAAAACATCTTAGTCATGCCCTAAATATTTACAATTCCGATGGTAGAGGGAGTTCTAATTCTGTTTTCTTATAATCCTACCGAAAATGTTTGAAGCAAGCTTTTTCCCAGCACCTTTTGTTTTATTGTTGATCCTTTACTATTGTCAGGTTTTTCTGCAACATACGCCATTTGGGCTACTATCCTTTTTTATTTAGAATTCTTGCTGGATTGATATTGATAGTTGCGTATGAAATTCTTAAATCTCTAACCTTTGTCGGTAATGTAGGAATCCACACTTTTAAGGGATATATAATGCTTTTCAGATGAGCCTGTGTCAGATAATGGAACTAATTGACGCTGCTATACAAATATTTTATTTAAAAATACATTGTAATATCACAACACATTCTCATACGTAACACTATACATTACAAATAGGGGTTTGGAAGATCTTCACAAGTTAACATCACGGATTCATATAAGAAACCACGCGAGCAAGAACAAGAGACGCCAGTCTCTAGTTGCTGTAGTGTGAAGGGTTCAGGCAATGTCAATTAGTATAAATCGTATTTAGAAAATTAAAAATGGCTGTGTTAGTAGATTTATTACGGCAGAATCTACGTTGATGTATTAACAGGTAGGTAATTATAAATTTTCAAATAATTCATTTTTTAATAGTTTAAAAGAGAATTTCATAAATTTTTGCAAAAACGAATAATAAACTAATAAGGTGATAGTTTCATAAGTCCTTTCATAAGTAACCTAGTTCCTAGAAGTTGCATGTATAGGAGGCTAAAAGAGTTAGTCGAGTCGAATTAGCTAAAATGCATTTCCTTCCTAAATGGTCATAGTCATTGATTTGAGCTGCAGGACTTTGGTCACAAATGAGCATGACTTTTCAAGTATTTAATATTTATATCCGAAAATTTGAATTACCTAGGCCAAAATGTCAACCATGTATTGACTCCAGATTCTCCCTAGGTGCCTAAATCAATACAAATTAGCCTTTGTGATTGTGGGATACAATAAATAAGTAGGTACACAGAAATTTAACTATTCATTTCGACCAGTCCCTCTCGAAACTACGAACAATGGTAATGCTCATTCATCAGGCACATTAAGCAAGTTCGAGAGCACCTGGGAGCAACCAGGGGTCGGTAGTTAGGTAAATAATTTATACCTCGAGCCGGGGAAAGCAGAAGTCCTGACCGATTGTTAACCCCGTGCAAGGACAGCTCTTTCAATGAAAGCAAGTGCAACTCGGTTCCCGTAAAGTTGGCGAAACCGCTCCGAAGTCGTTGTACGTAAGAGATTGTCTTTCCCTGTTAGCCGATTTTAAAGGATTGAAACTTGCTCGGAAAGTAAGTTACCTTTTCCACGGCGGCGGAGAATAGAGTGTAGCTAGGCAGAAAACTTTGTTTGATCCGCAGCGTGTCTGCTGCGGATGCGAATAGCGCTGCTTTTGCAGTTTATTTTCTTGTTGGCCGGGCCCTGCTCGTTACGGCAACGCAAGCTGCAATAGCAATACGAAATGTACGAATAAATAGTTTAAATTTTCGATACATTAAAGTTGTAGAAGTCTTTGAGAGGTTCTGAGAGAATATTATTTAGAAATACGTATACGATACGACAGTACGTAGAGATCTTACATTGCCATTGACATTCTCATATGTTGGAGGAATTTTTTCTAAAAGGAATATGTAAATTGTGTATAAATTTAAAATCGTCTTTTTATATAAAGGAATAAGGCCTTAAGGGAATATAAAACCAAAGGAATTTATAACTCCGTAGAACGTAACAAAGTGTAAATCAATATTAAAAAGATTATTTTTGTGGAAAGCTATCTTCAAAAAGAAACCGATTTCATTTTACAATTTTAATTGAGGCTATGGTACGGAATAATTCGTATGTCTATAAGATAGAAGTTTTTTAAAAACCAACATTTATTTGTAAGCTCACAATTTCCAATGTAATGACTTGGAGAGGCACATTTTCAGATCTAGGCACAAAAAATCTTGGTTTTGATTTTTCTCGTACGAATGCTGTTGAAATATATGTAAATTCTAGCAAATCTTAATTATATCATTTGAATAGATGTCTGGCGATCCTATGAACATAGAACAATTTGCAGCAGATAGTAGAAGTATGTGGTGATACCTAAGAGCACACGTCATTTTTTGTTTAATTTTTAAGAGCAAGTGCTAAACTGGCCTAGTTTTTGGAAGGGAAGGTGCTCTAAAATCAGAATTCATTTGCATTCAATATATAATAAATTACTTGTTTGAATCAAACAAAAAGAAATTCAACAAAAAGTAGAACGCTGCTACAACAATCAATATAATTTAAGTAACCCGTTAAATTTTACTTCAAACAAAAATTGTATGAATTCACATAAAAATAAATATATACTTTAAAAAGATAGAAATAAAAGTTTTTAGGTTATGGTTGCATCTGTATATAGGTATATTTCATTAAAAATGTTATTTGATGTTTCTTTTACACTTGTATTAAACAATATAATAATAATAATACATACAATTTATTCCAATAGCATTGTACACAATAACAAAAATATGCTGTATAAGCCGGAAATAATTCATAACACAAACAAAATACAATGATAAATACTATCAAATCAATACCATAAAGTTGAAGACAAAAAACATTTAAATTGTAGCACGAAATGCTTAATAAATACTGCCTAAGCGACCTTATAAATAAGTTAAAATTTGTAGCACTGTTTATATAATTAGGATGACTATAAAATTTACTGCCTATGCAGTAGAGACTCTTTTGGAAAATTGCTTTCCTGTGAGGAGGAGGCATTGAATATTTTCAGTTTTTCTTAGCACATCAGATACATCTTTTGAGCTTATATGAACGCAGATATCATTCGCGTACAATATTACTTGTTGTGCTTGAAGTAAGTTTGCTGGGACGTATAAAAAAAACAAAGTAGGGCCCAAAACAGAACCTTGGCGTACTACAATGTTGACATCTAAAAAAAAAGATCGGGTGGGAGGAGCGTAATTAACACCGCTTGGTACCGCTTAGGCGGCGCCTTTCAAAAAATTTTCTGTACTAATCCATAATCAAATCTACTTGAAAATACATTAGTATGCTCCTATCATATCGAATATGCATGTATGCAAATTTTTCAGGCCCCTAAGACATTCAGAAGTGTGTTGAAATTGTACCAATAAATCCGGCTACATACGGCAATACAAACATACAAGTCAAGTTAATGATCCACACTTTTATTTTTTGTTGACTTAACAAATTCCTTTTTCTCAGTGTGTGTGAGCCATAAAACCTGCTACATAATTTCATCATGTCTTCGTACTGATTTGTGAATCTGCTTTTTTCATTGTTAATCCACGTATTCCCGAAACACGTGCCGTCCCGAATTAATTAATACTTTGTGCGGGAGGAGTAATTCGAACAGTGTGTTTATTAATGATAAGTGTTCGTGTGTAAGTTATATTTTCTCTTTCTCTAGCGATTTACACAAATAAAGTTTATATTTCATTGAGAAGTATTTTTCAATTGAGTGCTGACCTGCAATTAGAATTAATTGTATTGCAAAGAGTAATTGTTTAAGATCCACATTAAACAGCATCCAGAAGAGTAACACTTTTACGCTTTTGTTAAACGTATCTTGTAGCACTAATCAATATTTGTTGATTGAAGTGTCTTGTTTTGATATCTTACATATTTCAATTTTCTAAATAAATAATAAACTTCTACGATTAACATGGGCCAACGCGTAAACTCGAATGCATTACATTAGTTCGTCTCGTGGTTTGCAACCAAGTTGTGGAGAATTAAGGCCATACATATATCTACACACATACGTTTAGTAAACAAACTAACCCTGTACCTATTACAGGAAACTTTCTGGAACACGTCAGTTGCCTCTCTTGAGTCACGCTAAATAACGTCATCATAGTCCGCCCATTACCTGGCACAAACTTAACGCGAAACTTATTAAACTTCACCTACGAACGCTACCCTATGAGCAGGAGCGTAAAATCGGAAGTGAACGGCGCCCCCTATCGTCAGTATTCCAAACTATACTTAATAATACGTGCAACACATCACCGTCATATTTATATTGAGATAGTGGCGGTTTGCCGATGCTCATTAAGATGTCGCAGGGGATGCGATAAGCGAACACAAAGGATGCGCGTTCCATATTTCACCCCATACCCCTATCGTGGGTGTTTATGAGTGGCCGCGCGGTTGGTTGAGACAGCGGTTTAGGTCGCCACCTATTCATATTCTAATCGAGCGTAAAAATACCTCGAAAGTTATGAAGCGTCGGGAATACCCAATTTACATAATATTTTCCGGGGAAATGAAGCACGTTAGCACTGATACGGAACGCAAGGGAGAATTTAAGTTAATTTTAAATGCCGCGAATGTTGTACGCTGTGGAGATCTGCATTTTTATGGCGTCGAGCGGGTGAATTGATGAAATGGGAGTTTGGTATTGTATTCGGATCGTGCGGGCTTGAACTTGTGATAAAACTTGTATTTACCGCCCTTTCTGGTGGTAAGTCTTCTTCTCTAATAGTAATGCTAATAATATATTGGTTTAAAATAATCAATTCGACATAGCAATGGGGTTGAAGAAGATGTCATAATCATATGCGTCTGCCAAATGACACATCACAACAAGTGGGAAGTTTTACCATAAGCTCGTTCGAGAGAACTGCAAAGAGAAAGTAGGAGAGAAACAGGGGGAAATACATTGAAGAAAGAAACGGAGAATCAATGATGCAATGAACTAACTTCCGAATGAATCTAGCTCCATGCTCTTTTCGTCTGCAGCCTAGGGATTGTTCCTCGTGTCTCATTAAAAGACAAGCATAGTCTATATTTCTTCCACAAAAACATACTGTCCAGCTTAAACGAAGTTATTTAAGGAATCGACACTGTATCTTTTCTACAGGAAGCTGAATGTTGATGTAATAAGGAGACCATACAGGAGACGCGTATTCCAGTTGTCCGACGACAAGATTAAAATAAAAGGGTTTTCGTAAATTAATGTTGAACAACTAGGAAGTGCAAATTCCAAGGTTTAGAAGCCAAAACGCACAAGTTTATTATATGCGGCACATAAGTGAGACGAGGGTCGATCAAAACGCCAAGGTCTTTGTTAGAGTCAAAAGAAACAAGACCAATGTTCTCCATGGCATAACCAGATTTAGTGAAATCTGATTTCTTTTGATTAGGGAAAGAGAAGCATTTATTCGCCAGCAGCTGTAATTTAAACAAGAACCACCATTTGGCGATTAAGTAAAGGTTGCGTTTCAAGTGGAATAAGTCATATATTTGAATAAATTCTTTAATCATCAGCATAATCCAATACGTGACAATTCGGCGAAACTAATAAATCATTAATCAAAAGTACAAAAAGAAGCGGTTTCAAGTGAGACCCCCGCGGAACCCTTGAGGACTGACAGAATTTAAAGGATTTGTAGCCACTATAGTACTTACTAGATCTGTAACTCAAATATGATTGTTATACGCAGTGATATAACCATCGAGTAAGAATTGTAGAATTTCATATCGAAGTAATTCGGGTATACAGATTTTGCCTTTTCATGATACGGCAACGTTAGGTGCAACCACTAAAATATTTCGTAGAAAAAATATGAGCCTCTTCGATAACTTTCTATCGAGTCTATCGAGGAAATAATAACCCTGCTGTGTAAATTCCATAATGTACACAACGAGAGTTACAGATTGCAACGCAACTCTATCTCTCCCACACATATACCTATACGTGCACATCGATCCTTATAACCAGTCACCGTGAAGTAACGTTACCCGTGCATGAACTAGTTCAAATAATACATGAAGTATGCCCGAATCGCCGTAGTATTAAAGTATTAAATCGCCGCCCATTCGGATCGCCTTCCGAGCGAATGTTTGATTCGACGTCATTCTAGCGATTGCCACCATCCTTTCGCACATACGTCTCCTAATAAAGCGCTCACCTCAGCTCGCACGGTAGTGGCGATCGCCCTCCAGTAAGATAGACATTATCCACTCCACGATATTGGAGCAGAACGTTGGTTACCTACTAACGGCTGACTGTTAATCAATAAGACACACACACGCACACACATACTCACATACGCATACGTCGACACCGTGGGAACTAAATTGTATTGTAACACAGATTCCAACATAGCGCCGCATTGTGAAGTGATTAAACTATCTTATCAACAGATTGAAAGTGCCGGCCCCACCATTAGTAAATTAACAATGGTTCAGTATCGGTAATTATCGAGCAATATTGTAGAAATTAATTTAGTTATTACTATGTAAAAGAATCTTTCGTAGTTTCGTTAACAAAAGATCTAAGTCCATGTATTTATTACCTGAATTATATGCCAATGATAATTTAGAGTCTTTTATTTTTACACAAATATTACCTATATTTTCAGAATTACACGCGGTCGGCAGCGGTCGATGGTGACGTGTTCTTTGGGCAGTTGCTAAGATCGTACCGATTCGGGTAGTATCGTGCGTCCTTTATAACAGCATGGAAGCTAAATGAAGTAGCACTAACCAGTACGATCCTAGCAACTGCTCACCCAACACGTCACCACCAGCCGCTGCGGCAAAGGGTATTCAACAGGCAGCACTTAAGCGAACCAATAGAACCGCATGACTCATATCGACTGGTAGCTTATCTGTAGCCTGAAGATTACGCCACGACTACGCTGTTGGACGTTAGATGGCTCCGGAGTTATACGAAAGAGTCGTTTTAACGTGAAGTTGATAAGGCATACCGAACGAGCAACACGCACCTCTCCCTGGTACACTGATGAGGTGATAGTAGCCCATATTTCGCAAAAAAATGCTATCCAATGAGGTATCACAAGGAGTACTATGCGACTTGAAATTTTAATGTTGCCAGCGCTCAATGGTCGAGGGGTGGGGGGTAGAAAATTACTTCTTTAGTTGATAAGTTCAAACTAAAAATCGACGTGTCCGAACATTTTCCTAAAACTTCTTTTCAATCATCCTATAAAATTTATCCGTTGCTTTCAAGAAACCCTGTATTTGTTATAATCATGAAGTAAATTGTTGTGACAATGGGAATCCAGGTATTCCTGAAACAATTTGTAACGTGCCGATTTCATTATATGCAAGTTTTGTAAATGAAATATTAATTATTCTCGTGAATTGGGGTAGCAAGGCCATATAGCGGCGGTTAGTTTAGACGCGTCGATCGATAGTGATCGGTTATCGGATATCACCACCAAAAATCCATAGGTCAAGAGTCATGCGTAGTTAGCGGTGTGAGATTTAAGATTCGCTCTTTTATAAACTCGCTGTCGTTGAGGTTACAACTACTGTTTAATAGTGCGGAATATTGGATTTTGTAAATTGAGAATTGTGAAAATATTTATGGGAAAACCGCCCTGATTACATTGGGACATTTTGTTGTTGTGTGTCTGGTACCGTTTACAATTTTACAATTTACAAATTCAATGCGAATATAGCTAACTATACACCAAAAGTTGTGTTATTAATTTAAATATAGATTAGCCTAAACCTACGGGTGGCTCTTTTGCGGCTCTTCCGTGTCGTGGGTCTTTGTGGAAGGTCTAATTCAACGGAAGTGGCGCCAATTTTTAAAACCCAGCCGTCTTCGCCGTGCTGGCCAGGGCACTTCCAAAGAAGGGAGGGTACATTCCAGGGATCAAGCTTAAAATCATTTTCACTGGCGTCATTGTTTATTTGTCGCTGGGTGTGGCAATTTGTCCTGAATTATATTTTGTGCGGGAGGAGTAATCCTAACACACTTACTAAGGGTAGAAAAATAAAACCAAATGAAGGTGGCCAAGTATTAATCATTCCCCAACTTAACTCATAATCAATACATCGTCCACGGTGGCTAAGGGAACGGTTTTTCATTTTCTTCCCCCGCCCCCATTTCGCAACGCTTCACCGCGATCGCGCCACGATTGACAGCCGGAACGAGAATCGTGTCAATTTTTTATATCTCCTTTTAAATTGAATTTATATCTGTGTGCGGACCCTAGACACGCTCGTCCACTTCCCGCATAGTTTGCAGCGCCATCGTCCGGCGCGTAAGTAATTCTATTTGGGGAGAATTATCGTTGGAAAAATGATAGGCGATCCCCAGGAATCCATCCACGTGAATATCCGTCTTACGGACGCCGAATTGATATTCGCTTTTTTTATGGACGAGGGCTTCCGGACGTGTTTGGATTGTTTTCTGACACTCGATTTTAAAAGGGATATGGGGATGTTTACTCGAACAAAGCGACTAATGTGAAGGATAAAACGTGTTCCATTTCCTCTCCTGTTTTTTTGAAAGGAAGGATATTGGAACAAAAAATATATATAAATGATAAAAGCAGCGCAAAACGCCCCGAAAAGAATTATATTTTCCTCAAATACATATATGATTTGCGTAAAAATTTTGTTAAAACAAAATAAAAAGGTATGGAAGTGTATAGAGCCCATTCTGATATTAAGAGATAAGAAAGACCACATTACGAAAAAATCCTTTCAAACTACGTTGTCATTCATATGGAAACTGTTACTGCTGTGCGTCATTTTATAGCCGTTTATGATTTTATTCTGAACAAGAAGGCAGTGTATTTTAACACTATTGTGTTATTGTGGTTGGTGTTATATTCAAGTCAAATAATTCATGCTGATTCATGCGCTATGTTGTGCCACAACGTGCTACATTTGTACAAATTCGTTTCGTGTATATGATGTGTTTTTGCAGTTTTGGACTTTTT
>JARFOC010000271.1:0-20136 GCA_031763485.1 Osmoderma eremita | reverse complement strand
TATTTCAGGGCGGATTTCCCATAAATATTTCCGCAAAAGTTACTTTCCAAAACCAAATGCTCCGCAAAATCCAATAACAGGTGTCACTTCAAACACTGTGAGACTTAAAAAGAACGTATTTAACCACTAACTCGCTTACTACGCCAAAACCCTAGATTTATCTGATTTGTCGATTTCTGTGGCGATATCCGATCGCTATCGACCGTCACGTCTAATCTATCCACCGCTAGATGGCCTTGCTCCCCCCAATCCGCACGGATAATTTATTTTATTTACAAAATACGTCGAATGAAATCGGCACGTTACAAAGCTCCGGAAATCTATACAGTGAAGTTATGTAACAAACAATCAAAAGCATCGCGAATCTCGAGTGGCTTAGGGGATATCGTATGGAGGAATAAATACATCAAAGCAGCAAGTAAAACAAGAATATATAAAATAGCCGTAAGACCTATCACAACATACGCGGCCGTAATAAGGCCAGTCGCATCAAAAGCACAGCAGATGATGTGAACTGTGGAAATGAAAATAAGAAGCATTTATGGAAAAAACGTTACAAGACAGAATTAGAAGCGAGGATTTTCAACAACAAAGCAACATACAAGACGTAGAAAGTGGATAAGACATCGGAGAAAATACTGGAATAAACACATGAGGAGGATGGATGACAATAGATTTTCGAAAAAGGCCAAGATGAACAATCATGTCGGAAAAAGGAATCAGGGAAGGCCATTAAAGCGCTGAAAAGAGTCTTGGACATCTAATACATCCGAAGAGGCATAGGAAGGAAGGAAACAGGCAGCAATCCTGCCTACCATGAGTAGAAATAAAGAAAAAGAAGCAGAAGAAGATAAAAATGATATATAATGAACAGCTGCCACTATATAAAAAAAATTGATCAAACAGTTATTCATCTAACAATAAGAAAGAAAAAATGTGCATTTATAATATGTTTGACCTTCCATACACCTGTACGTTAAACATTCTAACCACATTGCCATCCTTTACCTAAGTAAATAGAAAACTCCTAAAATGTATCACGCAGAAAACAAACATTCTTTCGTCTAGGTTAAATTGGCGGGAGGATTTCGTGGAATAAATAAAAATCAAGTCGCATGCACGCTCTGTTTGATTGCATTATTAATTCACATGCACGGAAGTAGGTTGAATTTTAATTAGAATGACATCAGAATCAAGTGCAAATTCTAATTGTACGCGTATACTGACAATAAGACAAAGAGTAATGTGTATTCCTTTTCATTCCCAGTCTTTGTGTTGAATAATTACTGACGAAAATGTAGTTGAAACAGTGAAATGCTTTCAGAAGTCAATGACATGGCTCGGTCGAAGTGAAATCGTGAATGGGAAAATATTTAAAAGTCTCTATAGAGTAAATTGAATCTGTATAAATAAAGGCAAATTTACCTACTGGTTTCTCTACACGTATGCACTTGTATTAATATTAATATATGTACATACCGTGTGCACGCGCTCGTACTGCGGATAGAGAGCCTAATGTGTCGGACAAGAAATCTATTTCTCCAATGTATCTACGTACTAGATGAAGATGAAGCAAGCCATACATTCGCCAGCATCCGCACAGCAGAGTAATGCGTTTTTGTTCTAACAAATTGAAACATCTATTCGTCTCCTTTACTCTTTACTGAGCTTATCCGCAGCTGGCAAGAATTCACTCTGTGTATACATAGATAGCTATTATATGTATCCCTGCATGTATAAATTGGCATAATGATTTATCTACTTTCACTTTCCTATTTCTATTTATTTAGGGTCTTTAAGTTATGAACACACATCAATATACTGAGTTCTAATAAAATACGGTGTGTGAATTGTTTGAAAAAGCAAGGGCTTGCCACACAATATTTGAACATTATTATTAACATCTGTTCTTCATTTAAATGCATATTTAATAAATCTCCTTAAAGCTTATTACAAATTATCTGTTTATGTATCTGTTGTCATGCATTATTCGGCTTATGTAGAAAATTACAGTTGATAAACTTCCAATTTCAACATCGCAATCAGTGTTGGACAAAATTTATTCAGAACTGTGAGTACAGAAAAACTTTATTCCAGAATTATATCTTTTTCTTAATTATTTGCGTGATTATATGATTTATACATAATAAATTAACACTTATTTTTGTGTTACAAGAAATTTTGTTGAACTTAAAATAAAAGTACGCCAAATTAGTGTTGTATTATATATACAGTTGTCCCACGACGAACTTGTTGAGACATTATATACAGGCTGGCCATTTTCTATCTTCGTACAATTTTTTTTTACATTCATATCTCTCTTATTATGCAACTTTGGTAAGATATTTGTACGTTAATGACATTATTTTAAGATGTTTAATCACCCCTTGAAAATAAAGTCACAAGAACGTAAACACTCTGTATAAGGAAAATAAAACAAATGCAAAAATGGAAGTTTGAATATTATGAATTTAATTTAGTTACAACGCCTTCCAAATATAAACTCACACTGGTATATTTAAAGATTTTTTGATTTTTGATGTTTGGGTATTTTAAATTCCCCATTTTCTTTTTTAGTGAAAGATGGTGTGGCGTTTTCTAACAGACCATAATTTATAAAAGATGTTTCCAACAATTAACATTGGTTGGTTAAATTCATTGCACATTACATATACTGGAAATTAGGAAAGATAAGCCATGGCCAGGTATTTTTGTGTATAAATCAAGCCAAAGATTACAATCACTCTTTCTTTTTTTGTTGCACTAGATAATCATAGATTAATTTCACTGCAGTCGGATAGTAATGTTGTCTGCAGTAAAAAATAAATAATAACGGAGTGATCATCTTTCGGAATTTCGAGTGTACTTATATATGAAGCAAATAAGCACGAACGCAGTCGCATACAATTTCGCGTCTAATCCACTTTGTCGTAACATATCGTAAGAGCAATATCGTACAATTTTGTACGAACGAATTTTCGTACCAAATCTGACCTAGTGTAACCGCCGCCTAACATTCGTGGTAACAGTTTGGTAAAAAAAAATACCCTTACCATCTCGATGAGTGAAGAACGCCTGGATTATTCAAGTGGTGTTCTGTGTGGTGCAAATCTCCCTGAGGGCGATGTCTAACATTATCTTCCTTCGGAGATTCTGCTGAGGATGGCAACTTAGTTGCCGAAATACGTATCCAGGAGTTCTTCGCTCATCGAGGTGGTAAGGGTATTTTTTTTTACTATTTTAAGCCACCGTATCCTATTTGGTATTGAGGTGCGAACAATTTTTAAATGAATGTGCTCGTCACTAGTAATTATTGTAACTATACAAGAAACTATATCAAGAAAGATTAGGCTCATTCAAATAACAATATTTATGTTAGAAGTTCATATGCCGTTTATTAAACATTATTAATGGTTGTTAGTAGATATTTCTTTTAGTGATTTTGTTGTATATTAATGTAAATTCATAACCTATAAACTAATTTTTAATAATTAATTCTGCAGATTAATACGGTTTTATATTATACAAAATGCTGGTAGTCATATTAATAATTATCGACTTTTTTTTAATATTCCTTAGTTATGTGAAGTAAAGTTGTTAAATGCTGTTTAATCAGCTGAAAAGCTTTGTTTGTTCCTTTTACATACCCATACGGATATCTTGACTGGACGGTTGTCTAGGCCAAAGAGATTTTTTTTCATCTTCTCGTGACTTTACCATTTCGACACTACTACAAACAACAAATAAAACAAAATAAGAAAAACGTGTACTTAGTAAATCAGACCTGATTTCTTTGTTTTTTTATCAATACAGAACACAACCAAAATATTAAATATAGGGGAGTGTCCCTCAGTACCGTCACCCTAAGATTTATCAACAAGAAAATCGAAGTACCTTAGGTTACATGTTTAATACCTCCTGGTATCTGTGAAGGAACTCTTGTGCTACGAATAAAAATAATAAACTACCGGTATGTTTAGAAATAATCAACTTTATTATTGCAATTTGAAGACTAGGAAAAATGATTCTCTAAAAAATTGGCCTCCAGTACCGGCCAGCAAATATATGACCATTTATACCATGCAATAATCGCAAATATAGTGATTTGATAGCTCTGATATATTCGCACAAGCTTCGTAGACCCAAGCCTTGCAGTTTCCACATATGTATCCAATCCTCTTCATGAGACTCAAGGCACAAAGTACAAATTGTCTCTTCCACAATCGGTCTGCAGGGAGGAATCAGGTTTTCGTTTTTATCTTTGTTGGCTTTCTTGCTGACATCTCTTTCTGAAACCAAACTTTTACCTTTCTTGCTAACATCTTTTCCTGAAAGCAAACTCTTTATTCGCTTAGCCGATTCAAGAGTTCTTGTAGTTCTTTTCTTTTCCAACATCTTTTTGTATGGAGAACTTGTTATTATTTCACTTCTTTCAGCTTTACGACGTCGTGTAGTAGCTCTTCTCTTCGAAGCATCAGGAACCGGTGAGAGTTCTGTATTACGACTTTAAAGTTGTCAGCGGATTGGTCAATGACAACTTTTGTTTGAGATATGAATTGTTAAGAAGAGGCAATTTGTGGTTCGGCGTCAGTAGTCGTAGTTTGAGAAGAAGTTGAGGTTGTCGGTTCTGCCAGTTGCGAAGATGAAAGCGATGGTTCTGATATTCATTGACTCTCTGTAACGTTGGTCATATCTGAACCAATGAAATCTAAATCGCTGAAGACATTTCTGTTAAAGGGGTGAATGCCTGTGCAGCGATAGCCGCTAACTGCAATATCCATTCGAGAAACTCGAATAAAAGCAGAAGCAACAAACCCTGCAATCTCGTATTCTCTCGATTCTTACGACAGGATTTGATCTCATCCACGAGGCACATGCATCATTGTAAGCAGATTTAAAAGGCTTCATGAACGTACGATCAAGTGGCTGTAGCTTTTGGGTCGTATAAGGTGGGGTGCTCAGCATGTGGATATGTTTTTTTCTGCCAAAATCAATGACATCTATGTCTTTATGACTAGCATGTCCGTCAAGAATCAAGAAAACTGGATTCTTTGCTGTGGGGTTTGATTATTTCACAAAGTGATGCTTCCATTTCAGAAATAATTCGGCATTCATCCAACCGTTCGGCTGAGCTTCACCTATACTTTCATTTGGAGTATTAATCATAAGTCTCTCATTCATTCGGGACCGTACGAAAAATGGTGGTACGAACTGACCACCGGCGCGAACGAATGCTTATTGTATTCGTTCTTTAGATTAATGCATACGAATACTAATCGTATTCATTATTCATGAAACCGATTACGGTTTGTCAAAGTTTTCCAAAATGTCTGCTAGAATACTTTGCCAAGGTTTTCCAAATTGTCTGCTAGAATACTTTAGAAATGAATGAAAAGAAAGTAAAATTTCGTAATGTCCCATGATTTAATGGCACTTTCGGAACTAAATCAAACAGATGATTTACTTTTTCTTTGAATATCTCAAAACAAAACAGCATATTTACTTTTTTTTTTCATTTTGATTATTTTGCCTGCAAAATATGTATTTACAGTTACTCACAGGAAGTCCATATGCGTAAAAACAATTGAACATAGAAAATGACGCTCCTTACGAACATCCGTTTCTACACTTACGGTATAATTATATTCTTTCGGTCACCGACTGCAATTTTTGCTCGAAGAATTTACATTTTCTAACGACACGACAACGATTAGAACAAGAATCAAATTGCTTTAGTGACCCCGTTCCCCATTGTCTCTAAGTAAGTATGAACCGTAAGACTTGTAATTAGATCATAAATCTTATACATTACATGCCAGAACGTACTGTTATTATAATATATTTTTTAGCTCAGTATGTCTTGTAGTATCTGGATTTTGGGTTTCTATGAAAAGTTCACTAGTACATAATCGTCAACATTTGTTGTATTTGAACCGCTTTCTCAAAGATCAGCAGCAATCCGTTATTTCTTGATCTCCTTGGACATTCTTACCATTCCTGTTAGCAAAAACATTTATCACATTGTAGGTAGGTAGATAGTGGGTATGTGTACGCTGAACTAAGAAACGAAAATATGTAGGTATAATGATACAAAACTATACATATGTATATAAATTATAAATAGTTTTCATTCGCATAATATCGCGTCTTATCATCTACCATAAGAACAGAAAAATGATAGGGATTGTAGATTTGTGGTAATTGGAATTTGATGATATATTACAGTAAGGTGTAATTTATGTAATTCTTTTATCGCATTGAAACCTAAATTTACGTCATAAGTAGGTAAGTGCCTTGGACAAGCAGACAACTTAATACAAAATTAGACAATTAGATAATCTTATTACTTTAAGCAACTTTGTAGAAAATTGCGCAAACGGTACCCGCAGGGTTAAGAATTCGTAAGAAAACTATTTCCGCATCGGAAATGTGTCGAACGATAAAAAGTAATTCACGTTCAGATTTAAAGGCCGTTTTACATCTAGCTATTTATTGGTCAATTTATTGGCCGATTTATATGCCAATGAGAATTTGCTACATTTTTCCAAACGATTGGTGAAGTATCGTTATACAGGAAGCAATATTTATTGTCCAATAAATGCGCTATAAATATAATATAGTTAATATTAATATGCCCATTCGCTTTATGGCCTTTTATTTCATATGTGTTTGCATACATTGGAAACTAACGAACGTTATAACCTATAAATAACCATCGTATGTAAACATTTATTAAAAATAACGACGTTTTGTTGAATATGTCCATGACCGTCTCCGTAAATTGGTGTAGATAGGTTAAAAGGGATAATAAAAATAATTAAATAGGTATGGGAAAAGAACAAATTTTTGAATGTCTGCTTTTCCTGATTTTTTAAAATTTTCCTATGCATTGCGAAGTAGACCCATTTATTAGAAAGGACGGGGTGAAGGTCATAAGGTTCTTGGGATGCAAATTCACGCGCATGCACTTGACGCAGAAATCGCGCAATAAATTTCACATAAATTGGCCAATATTTATTGCCCAATCCGTGTTATACACGTAACAATTGCAAATCGGCCAATAAATTGACCAATAAATAGCTAGGTGTAAAACGGCCTTAAAAGATAAATATTTTTAGTTAAGCGTGCACACAAAGAAAAAAAGTTCTTAAACCAAACAAATATGCACTCAGTCAACCAAATTATATAAAATACAAATAATAGGATGCAGTGGCAAAAAATAGTAAAAATACCCTTACCAGCTCCACGAATGACGAACTCCGGATACGTATTTCGGCAATTAAGTTGCCATCCTCAGCAAAAACCACGAAGGGAGATAATGTTAGACGTTGTACTCTGGGAGATTTGCACCACACAGAACACCACTTGAATAACACTACCTTCTATTTACAATGAGTAAATATTGTTACAATGGAAAACACAAACAATTGGATTATGAACATAACAAGTATAAACAAACACAACGAGGCAATTAGCGTATTGAATATTACACTGGCTATAAATTTGTTTACACTTGCTTACATTTACTCTAAGAGATCATATAAACTAGAGTGCGCGATGGGTCCTTTGTCAGAATTCATAACTTTGTCCTTAATCTTATGAATATAAATACTCTGGGAACTAACCAATTTTCTAAGATTAAGGACTTCTTTCACTAACCTAAGATTATGTGTTGACATTCCGTGACCTGTTTCAGTAATATGCTGGGCAGCACTAGACTTTTCTGGTCTACCTCCTCTAAAATGAGCAATGTGCTCTTTAAAACGTGTTAAAATTGGTCGCCTTGTTTGCCCAATGTATTTTACATTACATTCTTTACAATTTATTTTATACATTCCTGATTTCTGATGTAATTTAATTCTTTTTTATATCGTTCATTTGTCAATGGACAAACCATGAATTAGAACATTACAACTAGCTACTTTGTGCTGAAAGCAATGATTTAAATCCGCTGTCATAAATCTGTTTACATGGGTTTTCTTCCGGTATATGTCGATTTCTAACCTATCTTTATTTCTAATTACTAGGGTATCTAAGAATGCAAGTTCATTATTATCTTCTTTCCCTAATGTAAACTTTATGGTATTGAATTTTGAATTAAGTTCATCTAAGAACTGATTCAAGTTATCAGAATTTGTGTAAAATATGGCGAAAACAGCATCTACATATCTGACCTAAACACCCGGGAAATATTTGGAAGTCTTTTTGAATTCAATTTCAAAATTATTCATAAATAAATTGGCGATAAATGGCGATAAACTATTATGCTGTTCGTAGAACTTGTTCTCTCTCTGAAAATAGTTCTGCAACATGCACAGCCTGGTCAACTTGATGTATTAATCAATATTTCTAATGCCTAAATTATTTCTTGTTTACAGCTCTTCCAAATATTTTAAGGTTTCCGGGATCGGTACCGAAGAAAATAATGAACTTAGATCAAATAAAACTAAAATCTTACCGTCTTTCAATTTATGATTTTGTTTATAAACTCTAGTGAGTTTTCTATTGAACAATTTTCCTGCTTGACGGGTAAGTTTTTAAATTCATTTACTGACCATTTTGACACCAGGTAAGTCGGTGAATTAATACCAGACAGACACCATTGGTCATCGAGTGAATTTTGGGTAGACAATACATTCTCGATATTACTGGATTAGATACATTTAACCTAAATTTAAGGGCTGAAGTTACTAATTCTGGACAATTCTTTAGAACTTCCTTTGTTTGACGATCATTTTTGGAAGAGAATTTTTGTTTAATTGTACATAAGGACCATCTTAATAATTCTTTAAACAACCTTTTAGGAAATGCCAAAGATAAAATTGAGGTAATCAGGAATTTATGGAATAAATTGTAACGAATGTAATGTAAAATATATTGGGCAAACAAGGCAACCAATTTTAGCACGTTTTAAAGAGCACATTGCTCATTTTAGAGGAGGTACACCAGAAAAGTCTAGTGTTACCCAGCATATTACTGTAACAGGTCACGGCATGTCAACAAGTAATCATAGATTAGTGAAACAAGTCCTTAATCTTAAGGAATTGGATAGTTACGAGAGTATTTATATTCATAAGATTAAGGACAAAGTTATGAATTCTGACAAAGGACCCATCCCGCATTCTAGTTTATACGATCTCTTAGAATAAATGTAAGCAAATGTAAACTAATTTATAGCGAATGTAATATTCAATATGGTAATTGTCTCGTTTTGTCTGTTTATAGTTGTTATGTTCATAATACAATTGTATGTGTTTTCCATTGTAAAAATATTTACTCATTGTAAATAGAAGTCTTACTATTAAGTCGATTGTTACGGTTCAGTGAGCGTGCCGAAGTACGCTTAGTGTACCGGAATGATCAGGTAGTATATATAGACTTAAATTATAAGCCGGAAGCAGCCGGAAGGTAGTGTTATTCAGGTGGTGTTCTGTGTGGTGCAAATCTCCCGGAGTACGAGGTCTAACATTATCTTCCTACGTGGTTTCTGCTGAGGATGGCAACTTAGTTGTCGAAATACGTATCTGGAGTTCTTCACTCGTCGAGGTGGTAAAGGTATTTTTTATTTCAACCAAATTATGTTTAAATTTGGCGCATTTAAATGGCGGCAAAGATATATTTGGTGATTTAAAGATAATAATTTTTTCCATATCATTTATTTAATCCAACCATATAATTTTTTGCAACCAAAGATTTGAATAATATTATTTTAAGATATATTTGCTCGATTTAGGTAATATAGAATATATTTGATTCTACAACATAGTTCTTTCGTTTAAAGTACTTCGGCAATTCGGATAAAATACTTTTCCCTGCCATTTATTTGAATTAAATAAATACAGTAAAGCTTCGCTAATCCGGACTGCAATAATCCGTATTTCCCAGTAATCCGGGCGAAATTGAAATATAGCACATTTCACTATGTATCGCTTAATCCGGATTACCTATGATTCCCTAATCCGGATCATCCATTGCGCAATTTGTCATGTACGTCGCAGCGCAACCTCCTACAAAACGGTGATTCCTCTGATAGTTAAAAAGCATCATGGCGCTAAAGACACCGCACAAAACATTAACTCTAGCGGAAAAAAACATGAGATATTACAAAAATTACCACATGGTGTTAGTGGAATTATGGAGTTGGTACGTCGACCATTTCGGGTATTAAAAAGAAATCTAAGCAAATAACAGGGTATGTATGTTCGCATGAATATCTGTATAATTTACGAACGTCGTACATCGTATACTGTTTTTCTGCACCGGGACGTAAGAAAACTTTGAGAAAAGGAGAAAACCAAAGAATGGAAACTGAATTGTATAGCAGGTTTCTTCAACAACGCGAAAGACATGTAACTATTACATCCCACATTTTAAGAGAAAAATCGATACAACTTTACGCAAAATATTACCGCGATAACAAGATCAACGCAAGCCGAGGTTAGCTAAATAAATTTAAGAGGAGATTCGTTATCTCAAAGTTAGATGGGAGAATTTAGCGATTCAGATGGTATCAAACCGTTTATTCAAAAATTTGTAAACAAAATTAGGAAGATGCATTTGCAGCCGAATTGGATTTACAACGCAGACAAATCTGCATTGTTCTGGAAATTATTGCGAGATCGTACAATGGTTCATGCAACAGAAAGAACGGTACCGCGACGTAAAATGTCTAAGGAAAGAATAACCTTCCTTCCCTGTGCAAATGATGATGGCTCACAAAAACTAAAAATGATGGTCATTGGTAAATCAACAAATCCGAGAGGATTGACGAATTGTGCCATTCCTGTTGAATATCACGCTACCAAGAATGCGTGGATAACGTCAACTTTATTTGTCAAATGGTTTCGTAAGTCTTTTATCGAACAAGTGAGAACATTTCAGAAAGACAATAATATGAGTAGCAAAGCACTTTTATTAATTGATAATGCTCCGTGTCATGCAACAGATATGCAATTGGATGGATCAACGACTGACTAAAATGTATTACCGCGAGAGTCTCTTGGTCCATGTTTTGTCTTTTTATTCAGACAATGATGCGTCAGGCTCTGATTGGGATTCTGAAGATCTGGTTCCATTGTCTCTAATTGAAGACTTGAATCAGTAAGTGATGAGCATAGTGACATTTCCGAAATTAACAATATGCTGCAGAACGTTACCACTGAGAATAACCAACTGACGGAATCAGAGATCTGTAAACGAATAGGTGGCGATGAAGAACATCTACCGTTGCATAGTGATGAGAGCAACCCGGAAGAGGATGTAAGGATTGATCCAAAAGCTAAATTTGATGAGGCAACTCATTGTTTCAGTACATGCATACCGTGGGTTGCGGAGAGTAGAACCGAATTAAATACCTTTTCCATACAACGAAAAGCCAAGCAGTGCATCAGTATTAAACAAACAAAACTTACTGCATTTTTTAAATCTTAGTGTTATAAATTTTGGTTTTTGCCTTATATTCTCTTTACTAGTTATTTACGATATAACATATTTTAGTTTATATTTAGGATTATGGGTATCGGTTTTTCGTAACATTTTCTATATGTTGTTTTCTGAGTTTATAAATCCCTACAATACATATTTTGGGTAATATTTAAAACTTTTAAAAAAGGTTTCGATAATCCGGGTGTTTCACTACTTCGCATTACCTCCGCCTTAATTGATCCGGGTTAGCGAAGCTTTACTGTACTTAATACCTCATTGCAAACTCTTTGTATGTATATATGCAGATGCAATCAAGGGTGTTAATGCGCGTTTGGGGAGGACATCTACATAGAAAGTGTTCGATGTTCGCTTTTTATATCGGCCTTTATATGAAGGACCCATGATATTAAATACAACTAGGAAACACCTTTTTTGATTTCATTTTTAAATTCTACGTCAAATTTTGATCATATTTTATGTATCATGTCCCATACCTGAATTCAACTGTTTCCGAAAATAATTGTAGAAGCCTAAAACGTTTAACCAAACTTAAACACTTACATTATGTAAATACAGTGGACTCTTTCTTAACTGACATTCCTTTAACCCGCCATTCCATTAACCGACTGTTTGACTAATGATAGACAAATTAACTGTGCGTACCTACACTAATAATTAATTAATTAATTACTTATTTTTTTAAGAAACGTTATTTACAGTATATAATATTAATGCATATAAATAACGTATATGTATTTATTTTTATATACGTACAAATAATAAATTTCTTAATAAAGAAACCGTGTGGTCATTTCGTTAGAGATATAAAAACTGCGCTAGATCTTGGAGTGGAGGAAACCACTGTGAAAGACTGGAATAGAATTAAGGTGAACATAAAATCTTACTGCTCCAACTGTATCAAATGAAACCTCTACTGTTTTAATGTCTTGATTTACCAAACCAAATTTGAAAACACTGGATAATGCTCTATGACTATGGTTTGTTCAACAGCGACACAATGGTCTGCCTTTGAGTGGTCAAGTAATTCATTTGCACTTACATAGGTCGCTTAATGGTCATGAGGGTGTGCACGTTTTATCGATTTGCGGAGAAAAGTTATCGGCTGATACACTGGCTATCAATTTTTCAAATTAATTTACAAAAACCACTACTGATCAAAACATAGTGTCTGTATCAGATTTATAATATCGACGAAATCGGGCTAAATTATAAAATTCTTCCGCGACAGACTTCTACTCGACATGCAGAACTAAATACACCAGGTTATGAGTTGTCTAAAGACAGAATTACCATTGCTGTTTGCTCCAATGCTTCGGGAACACACAAACTTCCATTTTTTGTTATAGGAAAATCTGTAAAACCCAGGGCCTTCGAAAATATAAATCCTTCATCTCTACCTGTTTATTATCGCGCACAGATATCAGCTTGGATGGATTCCTTTTCATTTCAAGAATGATTTAATAATGAATTTGTTCCGAAGGTGAGACCATTTCTAAAATCCAGATATCTTCCAGAAAAGGACATTCTAGTGTTAGATAATGCTCCTAGTCATCCATCAAGTGATTGCCTCAAACACAATGAAATTAGGGCTACGTTCTTGTCACCTAATGTCACATCGATTATACAACTGATAGGTCAGGGTGGTATCGCGGCAATAAAGAAAAAATTATTAACTTAATTTTGGAAAATGTGGATGATGATAATACGATACAATACAAGCTTTAAGAAAACTTAATATGAAGGACGTCATTTACATGCTAGCAGATGTATGGATACAATTTCTGAAACTACTCTGCAAAAAACTTGGCGAAAAAATTTACCAAAATTTGTGTCAGATGATATTACGCCCAGCCTTGCAGAAAATGAACTTTTGCCTTTAGTAAGACAATTACCAGGATGCGAAGCCCTCGAAGAGCAAGAGATAGCCGAATGGTTAAATGAAGATGAAAATGTGGAGAAAGGAATGGTGGATAATGAGATTATTGAAGCAGTAATGAATAATAATGAGAATCGTGAAAGTATGGATGAATCCGACAAGGATCAAGAAAAAAAAGTTTCTCGCGCAGCTGGGAAAGATGCTCTAGAAATAGTCCTTCGATATGTTGAACAACAGCCTACTTCAACGCCTGTCGATGTACTGAATTTGAAAAGATTGAGAGATTATGCAGCCAACAAACGTCAGAGTATCATAAAGCAAAAGAATATGACCGACTTTTTCTCATAAATCTGAGGGTTAAAGTGTTTGTAGTTACGTTGGTATTTTGTTCATTAAAATGTACACTGCCGTATATATTTTTTTACTGTTCACTGTATTATATATTATATTCCTATATAATAAACTATTTAACCAATTTTCTTGTGTGCAGTTTATTTATAGATACAGTGCAAAGCGAGTTGTACTTCAAATACGAAATAAATATGTTACCTTTCTGTTAATCGATTTTTTCCATTATTCGAGGGTAACCCGGTCCCATCCAAGTCGGATAAGAGAGAGTCCACTGTAAAACCTTAAATTGAGTCATACTGTTGACTGTGGCAGTTGACTCATATCTTAAGTGACTTTGATGTCTTAGCAAAACTTATTCCGATAAGTTTTTTCTTTAAATGGTACGTCTCAATGAAAGGGTGAGAATAGAGATACTGATGATGATTGGTTATGGGGACAGGATGCGCATCCATAAGGAAGTATATTGAATACTTGCAATTTCTCCATCCCAGGGCATACACAGTCTACCTCTCCTTCTCTTTCCTACCTTCTTTTTGCAACCCACACTATTTTCACTTGCATTTCTTCACTCGGCGTTTTCAAATGACCCCACCATCGCATTTGTGCCCTTTGGTAGGTATTGTTTTGAAGACTGTCATCTTTGTTTTTGCTCTAATTTCCCGTTTACTAATAAAGTTATTCCTGATATAATGGTATAATTTTTTGGCTGCCGTTAATCTGTTATTAATTTCTTGGTCTAACTTTCCATTTCCATTGATGCTTACCCCCCAAATACCTATAATTTTCCACTTGCTCTAGGTTATTGTTATTAGTTTGGTTGCATATTTTCCGTTCTAGATTGGATATAGTGATGGTCTTAGTCTCTTAAATAATCGTACAATTTGTTGTACAATAGAAACAATTTACATTCCACTAGAATCTAATGTTTAAAGAACCTAGAAATCTATAAATTATGACCACAAGTTACAACTCATAATAATAGTGCCTCCTATAATAACAGTGCCTATTGACTTTTTTTGTTTGGACGTAAAGACGATTTTACATAATTTTCATCTAACACTTTTTAACGTAACTCCTCTACGAGTGGTAGAGTGGGAGGGGGTATGTCTGAATAGAAAACCAGTCATAACTTCGGGTTATCTTAACGGATTTTAATATTTCTCAGCTCATTAGAAAGAGAATTTTACAATGAATTGAACCGTATGTAGCAAGGAATTGTGTAGTTTCCCATAGGAATATCAGAAGGCTATTTCTAATTTCTGCAAATATTTGTTTTTTCTTTAAAATTTCAAATGAACCGATAAATCATTAATAATATTGAAGCACATAAACAACCGAAGAGAATGGTGAAAGCCAGAAACTGCAACCTTTCTTTGTTACAAAATTATAGTCATTTCCCTACATTTATCTTGAACTTAAGGGGAAAGTGCCGTTCAGTTCTATACTTATTCTCTTGTTTTCACTGCCCAGCGTCATAACTTTTGTTTTGCTTATGTTGATTTTTAATCTTCTCTTTTTTAGTTCTTCTTCCCACATATTTACATTTGAGAGATACAATGATGATAATTTATAAATAGTAAGAAAAATAATAATAAAGAAATCTGAATTTCTGAAATAACAAATTCTGTAGTACCTAGAGACAATAAACATATCTACATCGCTACAATATTTGGTAAAATTTGTGGAAACGATGAATTCATATGGTAAGTCGTGGAAACAACAGGAAGGTATAATTACTGTTGGTGTCTAACATTCATTCTGAGAAAATAAAAAGCAAAAGACTTCCATAATATAATTCAGAAACATCAGAAATACCATTAATCAATATAAATATAATTTGCGACAATAATCTGCTATTAGCGAAGAGATGTTATGTAGTTCATTTAACAAGGTATTATAGCAGTAGTTGTAGAGTAAGAACATATTATACTTATGATAACAAAGTGTTTTCATATATTTCCATTACACGCACATACTTATATATGAAGTATATAAGTGTAACCGGCTGCCCAAAATACAGAACAATACTCAAGTTTGATTTTTATTTATTTTTAACTTTGAGGCCAGATGACTTCGATGCCGTAGTTAAAAGTCACCTTCATATCAACCTCATTAGGAGGCTTTGAGTGTGCTACATATATCAAGAATAAATTTTGTATTCGTATGCCACCATTGCTAATTTCTTATAAAATTCATCACCTTACATCACTTATCTGTAGGCTCCATTGGTCAAGGGCTGCTAAATCCTACTGTAAATTATTGCAATCCTCAACACTGTTAATGCTACGAAAGATTTTAAGACATCTGCATTCAATAGGAGTGAATTAGTGACGTCATCAACAAATAGAACGAACATCAGCGGCCCAATAACAGATCCGCGAAGTAAGTCAGGCAATGACATATATGATTTAATTCCATAATATTTGACAAAATTAATTCGTTTACATAAGCAAGATCTGAGAATCTGAAGTACATCAACAGGTATTCAAAAGTTATCTATTTGTTGTAAAATTAAGTCATGCTGCAAAGTGTTAAATGGTTTAGAAAAATTGGTACGTATCGTTTTAACATTGCTCATCCATGGCATCAGAAACAAACTGAGCAAAAGAACACAAAAGAGCAGGCGTAGATCTTCCCCTAAAAAATCCGTGTTGATATAATGAAATCTGGTTTACAATATAATTGTAGGTAAATTCAAAAGCCATTACTTCGAATAATTTGGCAAAATTACAAATAAGAGGTATCGGTCTATAATTTTTAATTTCATTTTTATTTCCAGAGGTGACAACACTTATGTTGGCCAGGAGAGCCCATGGGGTCATGGGGACTAAAACCAAGAATGATGTACTGGTCGTACATCACGGTGGGTACACTCATGGTTACTTACGCATTCTTATTATGATGGACAACGCTGAAGCAGCAAACTGCTATAGCAAACTGAACTCAGAGAGATACAGAGGTTTGCGTGTTTTGGGAATAAGCGGAGCAATGCGGACAAGTCTAACAACAGCAATGGAATCCCTTCCAAACATCCCACCACTTCATGTGGTGATAATGGGGGAAGCAGGAATGGGTTATTGCAAAAATTCCCCAGTAGCAGGTAGGTATGCAGGATTTGGGCACAATTAAATTGGCAATCATGTGGGAGGAGACCTACATGGGGGATGAAATCACACCACATCATTCAGGCATCTATTTAACAGACATAGGTATCGAGGTGGAAATCATTGATCGAAATATCTGTGAAGAGCCAGCTTACAACAACAAGCACGGGAGTCCTAGTTTACAGACCGAACATGGGTCTGGAGCTCGGATATATAGTGAGGTGGGAGCTACAAAAATCGCTATCCCACTAGGAAAATACATCACCTTGGTATACAACCAGAGGTGTATACGTTTTTCATTATTAAAACATAAGCATGTTCATAAAACGCACAGATATCTGTTTCAAAAACATACAGAGAAAAAAAATGCAGGTAAAGCTTAAAAAGTAGATAAGTGGTAAAAAATTGCGTGTTAAAACTAACACCCGTCTTGGTTAAAGTTACATTTTATTACTAAAATGATTTTGGGAAGAAATGTTTGCGACTATATTTGAGGTATTTACATCTGGGGGTGTAAAAGGTGTCCCTCAGCGTTGCGCGTAGAACAATTTTTGTGTAAAACGTATTGAGTAAAGTGAGATAAAGATACAAGATACACACGTGATCCACCAAAATTCGCAATGTAAAATTCACCAAAAATAGTGTGGACTTATATAGACCACTTTTAGTGTTAATTTATACACCCAATTTCTTACTGTGTATGAATATAAAATATCAACCGGAATTCAAAAGAAAATTACAAAATTATTATTATTAGTTGTAGATACCTATAAGAGATATCCAAATGTTTTAATTACTACTTCATATACAACAAATTACCAAGCTATTAATGTATTAAACGCATATAGGTATATACCAACATAAACCATAAGACTATGATGTCATTTTCCATTTATAGTGCGGCGAAGAACAACAACGTATAAAACGGTATCCGATGTATTAGGTAAACAATTTGAAAGAATACTTTGCAGTCTTACCGTTCGACGAGAAACCACACAGCAAACGAATAAAATGACTGTTGTTGTTGACGAACACAACTATATCTATGATCCTCCCAATAGGTTATGTGCACCAATCAATCCATGCTCCATTGAACACTGACACTCTCACTTTTAAAATGAACCGTTCCAAAAATGTATGCATGTACACAACGTACACAATCAGATACGACGTGTCGTACTGAAAATATAGTGTTAAGCACCGTTCCTTAGATATACAAACGGCGGATTTGCGTGGGGAAAGCGCTACATTACGTCACACACGGCGAAGGTTACCTGTGGTTACAGTAAGTGTGGATCTTTTATTTGGTTGAAAATTTAGATTAGGTAGGTACATATTATATTAGATATTTATTAGATACGTACTTTTCAATTAATGGAATTGTAAAAAGTGGTATCTAATCTAATATATCGTCGAAACTTACCTTACTTGAAATTAGAGCTTTGGTTCTAGTCATTCTGATAAGTGCATACCTAAATATATAGATATGCGAACGTCATGTCAACAACCACATCAAAATTGTTATTATGTTCCTTTTATCTGCTTAGTTAACAACAATATGAAGAAATCGTTGGTGATTTCAACGATAGGTTGGAGAAAAAACCTTTGACAGTTGGATAGCCAGAATAAATAGTTTAAAACAGTACCGTCTCGTGAGTTTTTAGATGTAAGGCTGCACAAAAAGTAACTGTAAATTAATGAGAAACAATCACCTTAATTTTATTAATTGCGGAAAATAAATTCCATGCGACGGTTTTTCTAAGCCGTGAGTCTCTGTGTAGGTACTGGAGTATTTCCTTCGGCTTTACAACATGCCCTTCTAAAGCCTCTGCCTTGAAAATTGTCGGCCTATATGCCTATTACCATCATTTTCAAAAATTATGGAGATAATTGTGCTGCAACAAATTTTAAATTTGTTTAATAAACATAAACTTTTTAACAAAAATCAACATGAATTTCTGACAGGTCACAGTACAATAGCAGCTTTATTGGAACTTACAGAATCAATTCTAGATTCCTTTGATAGAAATTGCTTAGCCGGAGGATTGTTTTTGGACTTGACTAGAGCTTTTGATTCTATGTCGCACCAGATTCTCTTAGAAAAACTTTTTACTTATGGCATTAGAGGTTTAAGTATTATCTGAGTGCCCGTAAACAAACAGCCAAATTAAATTGTGGCGATGTTTGACATCTCTTTTATGTCAATGACAACCTCTAATGGAGTTTTCCAGGGAAGTGTCTTAGGTCCACTGCTATTTATAATTTTTATGAACGAGATCTTTTCAAATTCAGATAGAAATAACAGAATAATTAATTTTGCCGATGAACCAACCTTTTCTTCTCGGGGCACACTTTCATGACTTAAAAAAACGGGTGAATCATTGTTCAGCAACGTAAGAGTAGTTCGCCGAAAATCGGTTGATCATCAATAAACGAAAACAAAATCTATTTTATTTAAAACTAATAGGTAACAGTTTGGAGACTCCCAGAAATATTGTGTTTGGTAATGATACTATTGCATTTAGTAAGCACTGCAATATTTTGGGTATTATCCTTGATGATCGACTGAGATGGAGTGATCATGTGGGCGGCGTTTGCCGTAGGCTGGGCAGCGCATGTCTCAAGACATTAAAACCAATTACCAACTATTGGACGTTGACAAATGTTTTACATGCATATATTCAATAATACGATATGGAGTTATAATCTGGGAATCTTCATCAGATATTGGTAAAGTCTTTATACAACAGAAGAGAGCGTTGTGTGTTCTGCTTGGCCTGTTGTTTGGCGCGTCGTTTCGAAATATATAAGTGCTATCTACCTAAGTGGCAATATTCACTCAACCCATATACGTGAGATTAAGAACGTTTATGATATTCGTTTTATTTTCAGGGTGTACTTTAGTATGCTCCTGCAAATGCAACCAATTTCTTACGCCTTGGAGCTCCATGAAGGTTCACCTTTAGACAGCAAGTACGGAGAACAAAATAATCAAATTTTTCTTCTCAGAACCACATATCCCACGAAACATCTTAATAAATTTTCTTATTAAATTGTCTTTTATAAGAATTGTTTTTGCTTTACCCATTTTGATTTAAATTTATTGTAGGTGTAGGACGTCCCAGTGATTTAATTTCAATTTTTTTTTCAAAACATCGTCTTGAAAAGGGGGTTTTTAAAAGTTCTCCAACCGAACTCATATTGAATTCGCGTAATACACCACAGTGCGGTTGACTAAAACGATAGACGCTCATCGCGCGTGGCAAGCATAACTACACGATGCTACACTGAAAAAAGTTTTGATGTGATTTTACATACTCATGGTTGCGGAGCTATGACCAACAATAATCCTGTAAATTT
>JARFOC010000269.1:856080-870099 GCA_031763485.1 Osmoderma eremita | reverse complement strand
ATGCGATTTTAGTGTAAAAACTTGGAAAATTGACTATTTTCTTCACACATTTTGGCTAATATCTCGGAAACGGTTAGCACTCATTGAGGTGGTAAGGGTATTTTTTATGTTTAAGATAAATTATTTTGATTATATGACGTTTATTTTTCTATTTTATCTTTTTACGGAAGTCCGTGTTTTGTCGTATGGGTGAAGACAATCAATCAACTGTCTTTCTCAATTACTGTTGCTGAAAAAGGAAGCAGGATTTACGCTCGTCTCGCCGATAAGGATCTAAATATGATCTAAATGGTTTGACCTCATGAGTGTGACAGGCAGGGATAGTTGTACTATCCCTAAATTAGGTAAAGGGTGTTATTAAAAAAAGTAACTATTTATGCGGTTTCTAATTTGACTCAGAAGTAGCGATTTGATTCACACGGACAAAAATAGATGACTTCTGTAAAATGATAAAATAGACAAAGTGATATTACTGATCAAAAACAAGTCGTACCTATACCCAAGGATGTAGGTTAGGGGAAAATACAACAATCTCTTATCGTAGCATTTGTCCGCCATAAGGTTGGTACGAAATCAAATGAAATCATTCGCCGGATTATTAAAGGGCATCCCCAGAAATTTTATCAATTTCCTTTCCTCCACAATGCTATCTGCTCCCGGAACGATTGTCCCCCGGTTCTCTACACAATTTATCCAAGGCGAGGCGTAATGCAATAATAAAACAGACGACAATAGACGACGCAGTAACCCTTGGAAACCCGATACCGCGATCTGGGGTGCGGGTGTCACAATCTAGGGTGACTTGATTCTACAATCCCCCAATTAGGAGGTCCTCAGCCAGATTGTCGCTTTTGTTAGAGGGCGACGCGAGCATTTTAGAGAGTTTATCCCGTGATTATAGAGCGAAATTGTTTTCGTTACGGGTCGACGGATGATACGATCTGGATTTTGACAGTCTTTTTTTTTATTTGCCTCGATATTTTTCCAGACGTAATCGTTAATTATCGGGAAATCTACGGACATATGCCCGCATCTACTCCGGAAAATATGCTCGCCACCTAATGAGGCAGACGATAAAATCGACGGTAGTTGTGGCGGCTATCTATTAAGAAAATCGCAACACCCATGGACGATCGTTTTTTGTCCGTTGCGATCGCTAAAGATCGAGTGGGTTCGGCGATCAGGTGATAAGGCACGCTCTTCGACAAATGCGAAATTAACTAACAAAGTGAAAATGAGATTTACTTAGGGGAATTTCTTCGATAAAAATGCATGTTCTTTTGAATTTGGTATTTCCATGCTCGATCTAAGCGACATCAGTTTTAATTTTGTTTTTTTTTCGTTTATTAAGACCTTTCTAATTTCTCTTTTGTAATTTTTGTATTAAACATTTTGTATCCCTGCAATGTACACTAGCGACACTTTCTAATTGTACGACCTAACGCTCAACGTAGAGCCTACATGCGTAGCATGGATAGTAGACAGCTTATTGCATTCATTGGCTGCCTCGAAATGTGTAAACACGAACGTGCGGTGTCTGTGTGTATTTAAAAAATGCCTTAGGTGCATTTATAAATGTGCAAAAAGGCATCCATTATTTAACGTATTTGAGTAGGAAAAAATTTGTTTGATGTTTCGAGTATTTCGAATAAAATAATACTGTACTCTTATTAAATTGTTTTGAAAGGTAATTTCATTTTTATTTGCCTAAGGCATTTTTAAAATACACACAGACACCGCACGTTCGTGTTTACACATTGGGAGGCGGCCAATGAATGCAATAAGCTCTCTACTATCCATGCTACGCATGTAGGCTCTACGTTGAGCGTTAGGTCGTACAATTAGAAAGTGTCGCTAGTGTACATATGTAACATATACAATGTAAAAATCCATGACATTGAATGTTTGTAAATAGTTAGTTTTTGACAGAATAGAGATTGAAATATAATCTGTGTTTTTCTGGTGTTTAAAAGATACAGAAAAAGAGCAATCCCTTTCAGCAGAGTGCCGCTATCCAAGCCTAACAACTTTGCTAACGTTTGCTATACGTTAGAACTATGACTTTTCACATGGTTGCCACGCATTGCAAAACATATCGTATGGTTTGACAGATTTAGTATATATACGTAGATAGGTTATGGTTAAAAAAATACGAAAACTATCAACGCTAAACAGAACGTCATATTGACAAATGTCAAGTAGGTGCATTGACAACTTACTTTATCTATTGCCAGTTGCATAGATTTAATTAAAGATATCCTACGCGGACGAAATGTCAGTAGATTTGACATTATCACTCATTTGCTGAATGTGAAGTTATGTTAAGTTGTGTTGGTACGATTTTAGCATTATGGCTGTCAAAGGTCCGCTGTTTCGTTGCGATGACAATATTACGAATTTCGCTAAGGTTGCAGTCAATTGTTTGTAGTCTGCCAGTTGGTATTGGTGTCATTTGTTCCTATTTTTTATTGTTCTTTCTTTCCTGTATTGTCCTGTATTTCATTGAATATTAGAAATTCCTTTCTCCAGGCAACGAAAATTATATGAATTGCATAAATAATAATGTTAGATGTAGTTCGTCTAGAAGAGCATAGATGGCGCATGAATAAAATGCGATCGGAATATATATGTGGGGCATTAACACTATCACGATAAAAAGGTCAACTTTTTTTTCCCGCTCTGCATTTAATGACAGTTCGTGGTGTTAATAACAACGAAAGCTTTTTCGTTGTAAATCTTTCTGTTCGAGATCTATCTGTCTATCTCGGTGCTTCATATTTGTGTCTACTCTTTCTTTGTTTTTAACACTGTTTCATAAGCAGTTAGCATATATAAGTATTTTGTTAAATAGTAATTTGGGCCTATACGTGTGATCATAATCTGTCAATCTTTCACTTTTTGTATATTACAACATATAAACCTAGCTTCAGATCAGTACCAACCTAAACTACGTATGTTAAATTCCAAAATCACATTCCAGTAGTATTAAAGCGGTATTTGAAAAGGAATTTCTAGGATCATTTCATTTGATATATATGCCGCTTGAAAATATCAACTCTATACCAAAACAAGTTTTCCCATATAATTTTTTGCTCGGTTTTATGCGGAAATTAAATGGTAAAATGAATTTAAAAGCTTTCCTTTTTGTTAGGCGCGCTCCCACCGTAGTAATATGATTTTAATTTACCTTCGGAAAGTTAGCAAGGGGCGGGGGAAATTAATTATTCTGTTGGAGATCGTATTTAATAGCGTGTTATGCAGTTTGATGTGACGTAGCGCGCACAAATTATTTTATCGATTCCTACTTTACCTCCTTTTTTTTTCTAATGATTTTCCTTCTTAATTGCTACGACGTTTGGATAATAATATCTCCTTTGTTTCCTTAACACGACAACCATTATACAGACCTCGAGTCAATTCGCAGTACACTCCGCACTTCCGGACCACTCAAGTCTTGACTTGCTTGACATTTTTCTTTGTTTTATCTCAGCCAGATGATGTTTTTAAGTTGCTGTCGAGTGGCAAGCGTCCGTTTTACGAAGTACCGACTGGATACCACCTCCTTTGTCTAATTTAACATCCCGACGAAATGAGAAAAGATTCGAAGGGGAAAATTCCCTTTTTAAAAAATCCAGGGGTAGGAAGGGACAGTTTACGAGTTTTACAAGATCTTACTGACGGAAGGCCTCATTAGCGGAGCGCAGGGAAGATGGCAGGTGAAAAATTACAGAGGAAAATCACGTAGTGCATAATTTGTTCCGGTTAAACCGGAAGCTGCGTTAGAAACTTATCGATTTTCTTTTTAAAATTTAAAATGGTATGCTTTTTTATTATTTAAGAACGAATGATATGATTTATAAAAATTATAAGCAATTTAGGTAAAAATTATCAATTTCCATAACCAAAATTTTACTTTGACATATGTCAAAAATGTCAAAATATTGACATTTGTAAAATTTTGTATTAAATTACCACTCCATCTGTTGAATATTATTAAAAGTGTACGCAGTGTTTTTAAACCTCTCTTTTAGCCGTACAGTTGGTGGTACACAGTGGCGTGCCTAAAAAAAAATTATAAAACAAACTTAACAACTCGATTTTTTTCATTTTTTCATTGAATGATGTTGATGGTACATGCATAAAGTTGATTTTAACTAGTGCCAAAAAGAACTTAAAAATATACTTATATAATGAAACAATATTAGGGAAAAATGATTGTGATAATCAAAAGAGTGTAAAAACAAATCTATTGTCTGCATCTACGTCAATGATAATTTCTGTCGAATTCAGGAACTTTAGATAAATATATAGAAGATATAATATTTTCTATAGAACGTTATAAAAATGAAAAATATTTACAAAATAATAATTTTCTTATCGACATACGGTTCGCTATTACTATATGACTATTGGAATCGTTAAAATTATTCAACAAACATAATTTTTAAAATCCCGACGCCACTGGTAAATTTCCATTTAATTCGAATTAATGCTATATTCCACAATTAAAATTTATCCATTTTGTTGTTTCTGAGCAATGTGTCAATTACCTATACCCAAACCGGAATTAATTGATTTCAAATCGATTTAAACAAAGAAATAAGCAATAATTTCCGTTTAAACCGGAAGTAACTAATTTTAACCATTTCGCAGTCGTGTTTTTTTAAGTGTTTTTCTTTCAACCGCCTTTACCTCACCTACCGTCAAAATCTAAACTGTTTTGTCATCGCACGTCGACCCAAAATGCAGTAGCAACGACGACACATTGAAACTCTAGTCGCGGTATTGATTCGGTTAAAAATGGCGCTCTTCAGGTAAATCTATCCCTTCCCCTACGCGTCCCGCACCCCTCTAGACGTCAATCGGCCGATAACGAACGCTATTCTTCCACCGTAGCGACCCAATAATCCGCAATTTATGCTGGAAAATGGATTTTCTATCTATATACCTCTAATACATATCGACTCCGCCTCTTTCTTCGTTATAGTAGCGTCTCTTACCTCGTCTGCCTTGGGAATTTTCCGAAATACGTTCCGATCTAACCCTAGTTTATACAGATCCAGTGCTAGATTTGATTATTTTGTACAAACGTACGTTTTATTGCATTCTAGAACCCCTTTTCTAATCTCAATACGCACGTAATTGCTCATAACCAGGCTACGCGTGACTTATCTACGTTTGAATAGCACAAATAATAAACAGCCGCTTCGCCGTTGCATCCTCGACAAAAGGCGGTTCACGGAATCAGATTTAATTAAGGGATAAAAGGTATACAATAACCACCCGTCGCTAAATGGGGTGTTTTGACAATACACAGAACCCCGATAAGTTTATTGTATAGGCGGCAAAACGTTTATACTAACATCCATCTACCCGAAGGCTTTATTAAAATTTTCCGTCATTATCTTACACGTAAATTATCCTAAACAAAACGGATTGATTATGTAATACTCCCGGAATTTAGCGATTGTCGTTTAATAATAATATAAAAGTTCAAGCACCCCTATTTCTTGGTGGACGAGTCGCCCATGTCTATCTATCCCATATCCACTAATTATGTTATACTGTCTGATTGAGTTCTATTTAATTTGGGCTCATTTCAACGTTATGATTCGATAAATTCGGGCAAATTGGAATTATTACCTTTGACAGGGGGCTTTAATAAACATCATTTAGTGTCAATTATATTCAGCATGTGTAACAATAATTGCAAATTTCGACTTAATTAAAGGCTGGCGTTTATTGACTCACAAGCTTTACTCTGATAATAAAACAATCATTCCATTGATTACAGTATGATATTTATCCATAATATCATATATACACACAAAACGCAAATTAAAATCACTACGTTTATATAAAATACAGGAAATAATCAAATAAACCACACACACACATGTTTATGTGCAATAATATCTTAACATATATATGAGAATCACCCCCAGAGATTTTCACCCAATTAGATGGATAGTTTTAAAATTCCCTTCCTTACAAATTTAATTTTCCAATTTTGATTGGTCATCCATTAAAAGCAATCGCCAATCGCTTACTAGGTTCTAGAATTTGATTTTATAGTTTACTTAAACATAATTCCTTTTTCTTTTTATTGTTAACTCTTCAAACAAATCTAAATTCCAAATTAAGATTTTCAAACAGGGAATAACATTACTTTGAATTCAATATATCGGTACAAAGACTTTAATGTTTATTTTTTTATATTCTTCGGCAACTTGCATAATTACGGTTCTGTTTTGTGCGTGATTAAGTAAAATTAAAAGTGAAGCAGTGAATGGTGCTAAATAAGTGTTTCCTGGATTAATCAAGTGTTGATTTTCAAGATGTTAGTTCTACTACGGTGAAGATTTATGAAAATTGATGTTTAATCGGTGGATACTACATCTTACGAAGACAAAATGGCAGCTCGTGCTTCATGATCGCATAAGGTAGGATTGTTTTCTCAAATTTTTTATTAGAACTGTGTTAAAAAGAAAATCCAAGCAGTTGAAACGAATTTTATTATTAACTTAACCATAAAATATCAACAACATAACCGGATATATCATATAATGTTTCCGTTACATATTTTACACAGGAAATCACAACCGAATACTGTGGACGATGTTAATAAATGCTTCCACGGCGTCTTCGGACATGTCTGGGTATATCCCATGTCCGAGATTCACTATATACTTCTCAGTTCCGAAAGCCTTTATCATTTCCTCCACGTGCTCCTTTAATTGATTGTGCGGTGCATATAAAGCGCATGGGTCTAGATTTCCTTGTATAACAACGCCACTCAAGTCCTTTCGTGCGGTTTCCGGCGAGACCGTCCAATCGATTCCAATCGCATCGTAACCGAGGGATTTTTGTTGTTTCAAAGCGAAATGCGCCCCTTTTGCGAATAAAATCTAAAAATGATTAGCTCGAATATAAATTTATTTGAAAATTGGACCAGTACCATTGGAACTGGTGCGATATTCGATTCCCGTAGCTTTTTCTTAACTTCCGTGGAGATTCGACGTAAATATGGTAGACAAAACGTTTCAAATAGGTGTGTGTTTAGATATTCGGCACTGCTTTCAAATACTTGCACCAATTGAGCTCCGGAACGGATCTGTAATACTAAATAATCGATAATGACGTCTGTTAAAATTGTCAGTAATCTATGTGCGGCTTCTTGGTGGGAATACAGCCATTTCTTCGATTTCGAATAAGTTTTCGAGCCGCCACCCTCGACCATGTACCCCATTAACGTCCACTGTAATTAATATAGATTAAAATTGTAATTTAAACGACCCTTTAAGCTTACTGGAGCTCCTGAAAACCCTATTAAGGGAACGATGCCGTTCAATGTCTTTCGAGTCAATGTAATCGCTTCACCGACATATTTCAACCGTCCCACGGCTCCTTCAGTCTTTAAATTATGCAAGTTATCGACTGTGACGACATCCTCGATAACGGGTCCCTAAAAATTTCATTACAAGTTATCCCGTTATCTGATTTGAGGGACAACGTAAGCTTACCACGCCTTCTTTCATTTCAACGGTCAAACCGAGCGCTTGCGGTATCACTAGGATATCACTAAATATTATAGCGGCATCTAGGTCGAACCGCTCGATCGGCATCATTGTTACTTCGCAGGCCAACGAAGGTGTTTGGCATATTTCGAAAAACCCATGCTGCTTCCTGAATTCCCTAAACCCTGTAAAGAGGCGATTAATTTGTGATTCCTAAAAGAAATGCGGGTGTTTAACTTGGCATGTATCTTCCGGCCTGTCGCATGATCCATATCGGTAATTTGTCTACAGGTTCGCCCTTTATAACTCTGAGAATTCTGTCGTTTTTCAACTCTGGAAAATCCTGCAAAGATGAATATTTTAGTGGAGATGACTAGTAAAAATTATATAAAATTTCAATTAGCACAAAATTTAATTGAAAAGATACCTCAGGCTTGATTGAAGTCATTTTCGTTCAAAATTATATATAATCTTTTTCCTTTCTACCCTAAGGTGTAAGGAGCGTTCAAAATTATACGGTGTTATATTTGATATTATATAGATTTTGATTTTACAGCCTTTTTTCTTTCTGGTAATTATAGCGTTGTTAGTTGAGGTTAGATTGTGAATGGGGAAAACAAGTGAATTTCTAATATTTCTGTTTAAGCTCCCAGCGCCATCTATATCTAAAAGTGTTGAAACAAATTCCATTATAATTTCAAAACACAACTTGTATTAACTATTTTAATTGTTACAAAATCATTACCACTATTATTAATGTAATACTTCGACTTTCTCCAAATTCTGGAAAAACGAAGCGTTATTAGAAAATAATTAACCAACCATTTAAAATAAAAAAAATGTGGAATTATCATAATGTATATCTACAAGAGAAACCATTATAGGTTGCTATGAATGTAGGGAATTTTAGGGTCAGCAGTTATGAGGGATGGAATGTTGTATGGGTATTGATATTATTAACTATAACTGTACATTTCGCTGGAAACACGCAACTTCACGATATTGCAATACAGCGCCCTCCGGGTTGGTACACGGCCAAATACGAAAGTACGACAGAATCGTACTTACGAAATATGGCGCGACATTTAAAAGTAGATATGTTTCGATTTTCCTTAATCTCATCAGTGTGATACGTCTACTAATAATAAGTCGTATTTGCATCTCTCATTTAATTTAATAATGCCGTGACTACATTTTTAATTCGACTTTTAATCATTTCTGAGAACAAAATGTTTCACCAACAGTCGTAACACAGTGGAAGATTAAAAATTATAATTAAAAATTTAGCTACGACGTTGTTAATTTAAACACTAGGTGGAAATTTTGACCAATTTGTTTAATTAGCAGATATCTAATTGCTATTGTGTTTTGTTCTGACATTTAGTTACAATATATTATATTACTTGTTCCACGACTGTATTAGTTTATTTATAGACGCCCTTAATCTATTGTGATTCTCTCTTACATCTATTTTCATTCAATGGGAATTTTACCAATCTGTTAATTAGAAAGTTGATCGCGGTTATTTTTGTTGTACGCATTAGCGTTTACGAACCTTATTGTACTAGTTCCTTATCTATAGATCTCGATTTCTAGTTAGTTGTTTCTAATTACAACGCTGTCTAAGAAAGAAAGCCGATTGTTCACTTCTTTTTCTACCGTATATTTTACGGTGCGGAATTAAGAGTTTAGTTGCCAGAGAAAATCGTCCCTGGTCGATTTTATTGTGTCCAAAACGGCTAAGATATCGTCAACGTACCTAAACCAGATTCTGGGGAAATATTCCGTGTTATTTTTCATGAATGGGGACAAAGGATTCCCCACATGTAGATATATATACCTATGATCTATTTTGATTGATTGAAATGATCATACTGTATAACACAGTTACAATTCTAGATTTTCCGTATTGATGATAAAACACCGATCTTGTTATGCAAAATACCTAGATTTAATGGGTAAAAATTCCCACTCCCAGAACGTTAAACCTATTCCTACCTCTAAGAATAGTAGAATAGACGGAAAACCTTGATTTTCTCAACGTAAAAGTACGTTTAGTATATCCCAAATTGCTTAAACGTGGTAGTAACGCAACCGATAACATAAGACCGGGTTTTTAAATACGTTTCAACCTCGATTTCTGCGATTTTCTAGAAACCTTTTATTAGAATGTAGTTAATACCTTCGTCCAAGATGTTAGAAGCAAAACAGTTTTTGTTGGTATTGTACGCTTTTATAGGATTAGTTCCCCTAGACGCCGTAAGTAAATAAATATATATGAATCATCAGTTTGTATTGAATGTAATGTTATGAAATGTGTTTACCAACTTATTATGTAATTCGTGTTTGTGCGGTATGCAAGACTATAGTTCATTTGAAAATGAATATTTTTATGCGCGTAAAATTAAGTTTATCAATTTTCTTTCAACTGATTAATTCACCTTCAATGTTGATTTAATTTTTCCTTCTTTAAATACGTATTTAACCAGTCATATACAGAGTGAGCCAAAAAGAATGAAGCAAAATCTGACTTCCTGTCAACTTGTAATTTCCAAATTCATGACCGTTCCAACTTGAGATACATTATGAAGAGGCAAATCTAATTTATCTTCATTCTTTTTACCTCGCTTGTGTACGGAAGTATAGACACCATCACTTAGAAATCATTTTCTACCTCAGCTGACCACTACGAGCATCTTTTGCGAGGAGAGCACGACTTACCTGGGCCAACACAAGCTAACGTGGACCAGAACTCCAATAGGCGCTCCAGGTTATCCCAACGAATTTTGCTCGGATGAAAACGGAATTATACCGCAGAGAGATTGCGGTGGGGATTACAATTCTTCGCCGGGAGTTTGGAAGGAGGTGGTTGGTAACTGTTCTGGGACCTTCCCGACGTCCAACGTTACCAACTTCCTTCACAGAATCATGGTTAAGTACGCCGTGAACGGCTCTTGGGATTTCGAATCTCTATCCACGATCTCCCACAGGATAAATGAATTTACCTGCATCGACCTATTTCTGTTATCGAAGGCGTTGTACTATATGACCATCGAGGAATATATGTACAATCTTTTCGGGCATTTCGAAACGACCATGGATAATACCTTAGAGATATTTTCTTTGTTGAACGAGAGGTGTCAAACTTTCAACGCTTCCAGTTATATCTTGGGGGCTGTCAATGTTTTTTTCAACCGGGTCACTGAAGAACCAAATGATTTGAAGCGCATGGTCAAACCCAATTTTATATTCCAAATCACCAATCCCTTCAAGGAAGGAGTGAGTGGTTTGGGGCTCTACAAAAACGACTTGGGTGATTCTTTCGTGAACTATACAATAAAAGAAGTCCTTTCGAACGAAACCTATGAGGATATCACTTTAAATAACTTGGAATTGGCGGGATATGTTCCTGCGGATCTTATTAAATCCTTATCGAAATCCCTATCGGACGAGGAGATGAAGCAATTCAAGGTGATAATCGTGGCTTTCAGAGATAATCGCTTGTTTACTTTGGGTGAAGATGCCGAGGTCGTCAGTAAAGTCATCGGTATTAGCGTGGCTGGATTTTGCAGCAAGACACGTACGGGACTCTTCGATATTTACTCAAAACCCTTGGTAATAGATGAAAATGCAACCGTTTCGATTCAGGGTGAATGGTTTACAGTCCACAACGAAGATATCTACAAAAAGAATATGATAATCGAATGTGTATATCCCCCAGTGACATATATGTTTCTCTACAATAAGAAGAGCAACACGTCTTGTAAGGAAGACAAATTTCCATACGCAGAATTAACAGTGGAAGAGAGTCAATCGAGTTCCTTAAATTTCCACAATCACAATCCAGTTTTCGACATCCTCTCTAGCCTTTCCATATCTATAAATTACGCACAACCCCAAACCGTCGTCGAAGCCTTATACAGGAAGCACCATTTCTTTCTAAAATCAATAATGCTCATAGGTTGTACTCTGTCCTTATTAGGATTGCTCGTTACCACCTTAACTTTGATCTTCATCAAGCAATGGTACAAGAAGAGAATGTACACTATCCAATTGGAAATCGCGATGGCTTGCGAAACTTTCCTCTTCCTAATCGACAGCGATATCTCGTACATAACTTACGTCATCTTATATTACTTTATCCTTTCCCAATTCGCTTGGATGATGCTGGTTGGGTACACGCAATATTTAAAGTTCGTCAAGGTATTCGACCATACCTCTTCGAATTTCCTCAAATCCTTCATAGCCGGATGGGTTTCCCCGGCCCTAGTTATCCTGATTCCTTTGCTATTGCACCCGGAATGCTTGTTTTGCGAATCTTGCTCCGCAAGACGGGAAATACTAATATATTTCGTCATCATCCCCACGTCTCTGATCATTTTGGTAAATATTACCATATACCTCATGGTCATGGTCAATATATGCAAGAGTCAGAGGCAAAAGAAGAATGCCAAAGCGAACAAAAAGACGACCAGGATAGGTATATTGTTACCGTTCATGCTGGGGATAACTTGGATCTTCGTTTTCGCTCTGGTGTCTCCGTGGAGATGGTTCTCCTTAGCCGGATCTTACCTCTTCCACATAATAGCGCCCGCGCAAGGATTCGTCTTGTCGATATTCGTCGTGGCTTTGGATCAAAGTACTAGGAATGGTTGGATGGGGCATTGGTCTTCGATAAAGTCCAAACTCAATTCAATAAGCGATAGAAGTGAGAAAAATGACAGTAGCAAACATGATGGACCATTCACGATAAGTCGGTGAACATTTTTGTTCGTGGAAAAATAGAAAATTATCTGTGATACTATTGATAATCGAATGTTGGAAATAAATCTCTTGTTATCTATTTATTTCTTATGCTTATTTTTACAACCAAATCAATTCATGAAATCTTGGTGAGTTTATACAGTGTGGTTTGAAAAATATGGATCAATCTGGATTGGATCAATTCCTTTGAAAGGATATTTTGGCCCAATATTTTTAGGATCTTCCATACGGAAAATACTAATTTTGTTTTATAAAAGGAAAAACATTGTTTGATTTTATTTACCTTTAGGAAAATAAAAATAAAGTATAACGAGCTCACGTTTTTATAGAATTGCTTCAAACAAGTGACATATTTTTTCTTATTTAAACATTTATAATAAGTGTTGCGGACTGTATTATTTTATTTTCTACATAACAGGGAAACAGACACACCTTATGTACTTTATGTAATGTTCGATTTGTCCGTTGTCGTATGGGTAAAAATTGGCGGCACTACGATGTACATGATTGGTCCAACTGTCGCCAGCCAATCCGCTTTAGCGCGCGTTAAGCCATACAATTTAAACTAAACGCAAACAATAACAATAGTTTCATTCGACTTGTTCTCAAGAAAATTTTGTTTGTAAATTCATTTCTTGCTAAAATTAGAAAAATTTATATCCTCACCATGGGGATCGCGCTTATTATTGGAGATAGAGGGTAGGTTTAAATCTGGTAAAGTTGTTAAATTTTGTGTTTGTTATGAACCCGAAGAAAAAATAAGCCTGTGACGAATGACGTTCGAGATTTAAAAAAAAAAACAAAAAAAAACCGATTTTTTCTTTTACCTCTAGCACTTTTATTCGACCTTGCAGAGAAAAACTAAAAACATATTCTCAGGGTCACTTTTTATCTTCTATCTAATGGTGTGCTCGAAATTTTTATATGACTTTTCGATTCCTTCTGGCTATCAGCAACTTTCTTATTTCTTACCGGCGCCATGTTGGATTTTAACACTGTCAAAAAGAGGTTTTTTTTTTCTGATTTCAACCATGTATAACATGTTGAAAAAAGTTTTGATATTATGATTTTATTGACCAAGAATACATTTTAATATTAAATAAGGTAGCCATGAAATTTAAAACTGTCAAACGTTTCAATTATCGTTCACTAGTAATAGAGAAATGTCGTACACCAACCAAAAGAAACGAGATATGTTAAGTATTCTTTATTCATCGAGCCGAAATACAACAATAGAGAGTACTAGATATTTACAATTGTTTCCAGAACGACAGCACGTTGTACCATTTCTCTAGATCTTGTTTGACACTTGGTCAAAATGGATCGTTTACCAAGCCGCGTATTATTTATGTTAAGAATTTGAATGAAAATCGAGGGAATATTTTGCAATTAGTAAAGGAAATGCCTTCTCTTGCAATATTTATGGAAATATTGTATTTTCTAGATTAATAATAATCCATCAACATCTCCACGCGAAGTGGCGTCAGAATTAAATTTAGCTCAGACTCGAGTATGGAGAACTTTAAATCGAGACAGGTTTAAATCACACAAGATTCGTGTTACCCACAGTTTAGTACAGTTTAGTAGTGATAATTTAAGACGACTGGGGTACTGCAACTGGTTGGGGGGAAGATTTTTTAAACAAAATCATCTGATCAGACGAATCAAAATTTACGAATTCTGAAATGTTTAACAGAAATACGGAGCACTATTGGGCATTAGAAAATCCCAGACAAAA
>JARFOC010000269.1:805849-830608 GCA_031763485.1 Osmoderma eremita | reverse complement strand
TGTAACCGACCAGCTAAAGGCGATTCCAATATCCGAGTTCCAGCGCTGCTATGAGGAATGGAAGAACCGTCTCCAACACTGTGCGGCTTCTTAAGGGAGTTATTTTGAGGAAGACAACGTTCAATTGTAACAATATTCAAATAAAAATATCGTATACAACTTGTAATGTAATTTCAGTCTCTTAGGTAAGCATCGTATGTATGATTCTGTAGTATCCTTCGCATACTATACTTTCTCTGTGCTCTTTGTAATCTTAAGTTTAATTAATGGTAACTTTATAAAATTTCAGCGACCAAATACGCATACATTTTGTCTGTTTATTAATTTACTTATGTATACATATAATTAAAATTTTGTTGCAAGTCTTATGTGTGTTCACATAATATACATGAACGAAGGCTATTTTTAAAAACTCGTTCTTTTTGCTTTTAATTTCATCGTGACATTAAAATGTCTGTGTAATTTCAACGTCGAACTGGAACACATTATATTATCAACGCCTTAAACGGTATCATTTCATGGCGATTATTATCTACTGGGCTTCGAACAGGAAAATATCGCTCCCTTGCCGCTTGTGCTGTGCGCGCAACGCGTTCTCATTTAAGATAATACTTTCAATTACTGTAAATCATTCCCTGTCGCAAATAAAAAACGAAACTAAAAAATAAAGCAATATAAACAGCTTATTACGACTATTTATTGGCTGGTTTGCATCTGAGCGGAGGAAAAAGTGAAATTCTTGAGTATATGCTTGGGAATAAACCGTTTCTATAATGAAATGTGTTACAATAATTATACGCTATTTTTAACCTGAAAATTCGCGCGCCTAATTGGGTAAATACAATTTGGAAGTTTGTAACACACCCATTTGCTGTATCGTAATTATTTGGACAAAATTCCAATGACAATAATTTAAAAAAATATATTTTAAATGATGTTGATTATAGTTTTAATTTTGCACAAAAATGCATATTGATTCGTTTTCAAATTACCAATTATTGTATATACACTTAGAGAAAAATGTAAATTTTGATATAATTGATTCAAACACGTGTACTTGAAAGTCATAAGTTTGTATTTATGTTTACTTCAAAATCCATACTACTGCGCCGTGTACCTGCTACACAGATTTTTCTCAGTACAAGCTCCAACCGAACTCGTATATATAACACGGTTTCCATCTATAGTTACAACATTGCGCGAAAGCAATGAACTCGCGCGTTCCGTCACAACGTTGACTGAAAACTTGCAACGCAATTACACATCGTGAGCGCACACCCACGCACCACGGGATCACAGTACGTACATAATGAATAGCGCATCGTGTTTTCATTGCGGCGAATAATCGAATACGATTATGGAGCCATCCCGGGATGCTGACGCGCCAAGCTGTTAGGGCTTAATAGGATGAACGGCACGTCATCAGCCGACTATAGTCTACTGCGGAATAATGAGATTGTAATAGATTCGCGATTCGTAAGCAATTGATGTTGGGTTTTCATGGTCATATACACACAAATGCATACGTCACAATTTTATCAAGCTATTTATTTGCAGTAGTTAATATATCGGTTTGATTGAATTTGCATTGTTTATGGTAGATACGTCATTTTAAAGTAAGGTTGGGTACGTAGTTTTTGTTAACAATGGAACGAAGTGGGGTTTTCATTCTATTCAAAAATATTATTATTAATTGAAACAACTTTTTATACTTAATTACTATATGTTATTTTAAAAATCGGAGGGGTGACATACAATAGGAAATTTTGTTTGAACGTAGCTTGTTCGCGAACTTGTGAAGTGGTCGTAAATGAGGTTATGTATAATATAATTTACAACATCCTTTTGGATGATAGAAACTCAAATCCGTCTTTAATTCTCGCACCCCTTTCATTGCTTTTGCTAGTATGGTGATTCCAGCAATAAAAAACATGGGCCCATAATGACATTTTATCGGTTAATCGTTTTGGACTTTTAATGTTTCAAAATCACAGGATACGCAGTCATTCTAGCGGGACTGACAGTTCAAGTACTGTCCGAAGGATAAGTGTTCTGCATTACCGACCCTATTGCGCTGGGCTTGGTGGCTTGTGTCTTGATCGGTGTCCCCTAGATGGGGTTATGTCGTGACGCATGAAAGCGATTGTGATGATTCGCAATGAAACCGGCGATGTACCCTTACCACCTTAACAGGTGAAAAACTCCAACAGTGGCGGACAAATGGAAGTTCCACCACTGGATCTAGGTAGTTCTACTCTCTCTAATTCAGTTCCACTGGAATTCCTTATATCTTTTTGTATTGTACGTATAGAAAATAACTTAAAGGAATGACATTTGCAATGTACATATATATCATGACAATAATAATGGAAATAGATTAATAAATGTATGAATCATATGCTGCAAATGGTTAAATAAATGCATTTTTCATTGTTTCAAACATGACCTTTATAAATGAGAACCGTTTCTTGCATCCATGCATTCGCTTAACGTCTATTGCAGAATGTATACACCCGAATTCTTCGAACATTAAAAAATCCTATTCCCGTTATCGCTATCACGACCGAATCGTTCAGAATTTCCGCTCAGATAATAATAATATGCCTATCGCCGACGACCAGAGCTTATCTCTCGCGTACTCGCAGTCGAGGCGACCTTATTACGTCAACTACTTCCGCGCGTCACTCCCGTAAATCCTTGCGGTTCCCAATTTGTTCCGAGTTAAGTACGCCGGCAGGCAAGGAAGTCTGGTGTACCACCACTCCCAGTATTACCCTTGTACTACCCATTAGGTTCGTACGCGATGCATTTCGCGTATTATATACATACCAAGAGAAAAGATCGCCGGTTGCTTTGCTTGCGCGCGCTTGCGTTCCGTATTCGCACGCGGTCCCTCAGGGTGGGGATCTCGGCCCTCTAATCCGACTCGGGTAGGCGCGCGGCTCGCTATTTACCCGTTGTAGCTGCGTTCGGCGAGCAAGAGCTGTTGTGTTTAACGCTAGTATCTGTCAAAAGCACGTGAGATGCGTATTGCGAAACTGACCCGCTACCATTACCGGTCCTAAGTGATACAGTTCGAATTTACCGAAACCGATTATGGGAAACGTGCAACGAGATAAGTGTGTTGTGTTAAATCTTATGTTGTGATTTTGAACGGAAATTTATCAAGACGGTGTACTTACTACTACGATGGTGGACTTAAAAGGTGATCCCCAACAGACGCCCAAGAAGTCTAAGCATGGACTGACCATTTCGGCGGTAAAAAACTGGTTGATCCCTGAGAAGAAACCGCAGGAGACGCCTTCCATCAGGCAAAGGATGCCGGAGTCGTTCTTAAGGTCGCTGCGAAGAAGATCCTTGCGAGTTAAAAGGACCAAATCGCTAGTGTTGCCGGAGAAGAGAAAATCTGGTGAGGTTTATTTTCGAGAAAATCTATCTAAAACGAATTAGATTGACGCATTCAAGGCTTGATTAACGCTCTTTGAACACTTTAAATTACTTACGAAATCAGCAGGTTTTTTTACGTAAATCAAGGCTCTAAACGATTTATTTACCTTTCTAGTATATAAATAGTTTACTGAATAGCATTAATTTCACGCTTCAATACGACTATTAACAACTTCAAGAAAAAAAGCACTGCTATTGTAATTTACAATAGTGAAAACTTTTTTATTGTTACGACTATGGTTGTATATTGGATTCTACAGTTACTTTACTAAATAATGAACAGGTGATAGAATATATTGTATTGAAGCTACAAAAGTGGTTTTATACTGGAATTGTTACAACTTCGACCGTACATAAATAGATCAGGTTAAAATTTATATTTTATACAAGCATCGCCAATACTCACTGCAGTGACATTTTTCGGTTGAAAATAATTATGTTTCCTGTGACGTCGATTAACAAACTTTGTGTTTATAATTATTCTTCCTTTATAAGTTCTAAGTATTGCCTCCTTCATTGGAGTCATTAACTTTGAGTAGTTGATTGTCATTCTCCACGTTTGAGAAACATAAATTCCAATTATTTTTCTAATTAAATAATACTTCTTTTTGGTTTTAAACAGAATATGCAACTTGGCAAAAAGCAATTTAACTATGAGCCTGGAAAAAACTTAATTTAAGCAAAGGTACAAACACTTGTAGAAGGAAAATCATTAGGGCTGCATTCTTATCCCAAAGTGAAGCTACGAAATTTTTGGGTGTTATACTTCAGCAAAATCTTCTTTGTAAAGAAAATTGGGATGCCTTAACTAAAATAAATTGGCTAAAACATTCTTGGTACGTAGTTTGAGGTCTTGCGTATCTCTTAGCAGAAATTCAGTCTAAGATTCAATGTACCAATGCCCTCATTGAAGGGCGGTCTTTGCTGCTGTAAGAGCTTCAGATTCATATCAGCCAATCTTTTTGGAGTTTTGTTCTATCTATCTTATTTATTTTCAAGTATGCTGTTGTATACACAAAAGAAAAATAAAAACAAATACTAATAGATGTACATATGTATGAAACCAGTAATGATCAGCATATGGTCGAATGTTGGTTTAGGTTCTCAAAATGTGGGCATTAAGATTTTCAGAATCAGAAAAGGTTAGCATTGGGAACTCCTACAAAAACCTTAGAATAATAAAGAACTTCCTTAGAGAATATAATTTTTATTCAATGGATAAATTCTCTAGTGTGTAAATTTGTTAAATTTTTATTAGCTAAATTAGCTATATGTTTATTTTCTTTAGTCTGGTTTTAACTTGTTACACAGTTGTGTCACTAGCGACTAGTAAATTATTATTATTATGTATATTTTTATTAATAATGGGCTGAACTTCATTCTAAATTGTTACATGTTTACTACGCTTTTAGAAGTTAAATTTATCATTGGCATCCTATTCTATGTTTATGTTTCTTCAAAATATCTAATAAATAGTATCTGCTATGCATACATATTTTAGCGGACGCCGTACATAATTTACTATTTCGCAACCAATTCAAGTACATACTTTTATTTTTTGCTTACGTTACCAAAGCTTTAGATCATTATATCTTGGCATTGTTGTACAATGTACGTACATACACACACATGTACTGGAGGCATCAGACACTACGATAACGTCAGCGTAACGCTAAATTTACATCGGTAACAACACGTGAGGTCTTTGAGACCTACAAAAAGGAGCATTATAATAGTTCGCAGAAAGAATTTATTATCTTCACGATCGGAATGACGTGCAGAATTTTATTTTACAAACAATAAGAGTACTGAAAGGGAAATGTGTGTACAATTTAAGTAACGTAAAATTCTAATTTCGGCAAGAAGGAGTGGCTAAAAATAGAAGTTAATGAGAGAAAAGAATTAAATTAACTTTTGATACGTTGAAAGTATAAATTTGTTGGACTTGGCCAATTCCAGGGAAGGCCAACGTCGGTTAATAATAACTTTATTAGGTCGTGTTTTATAAACTTGGTTACAAGAATACAACAGTTTTACAATTGTTTTATAACGTTGTGTTTTTTTTTCGTGAAAGTATGATAATGAAGAAATGTTAAACACATTGAACCCAAAAGAAATACGTTTACGAGGAAATAGTATTGAAAATTCTTCAATAGATATAACTGCGCTACAGACCTTGAAGGCCCTTGGCTTCTATTTTCTTTCCTATTTGTTTCCACTTTTTTTCTGTCCTTTGCTATTTCTTCCCATTTGTTTACACCTATCTTATTTATGTCGGCTTTTGCTTATTGAAGCCATTTTCTCTTTGGTCTTCCTCTTCTGTTTTTCGCTCCTTCTCCTTCACATAAAACTTTCTTAACCAATCCGACATTCGGGCAATATGCCCCAACTACCTCGCTCTTTGTGCTCGAACTTTCTGTGTTATTATTGATTTTTTTGTATATACTCTGTTTGTGCGTCTTCTCCATTCACCTTCGGTTGTTTTTACGCCTCTCAATGTCTTCCTCAAAATTTTCCTTTCCCACGGCTCCAGCTTTATTATCCAAGTTTCGCTGGCATATAGAACCACCGATCTTATAATGGTCTCATATGCTCTCAGCTGACCTGAAAAATTCCTCATTGAACACGATTCTGAGCTACCTCAAGAGCCTGGACTTGTTTGATGAACTCTAGGATCGCATCCGCTCTACAATAGTACCTAGTGGCCTAGGTAGAAGGCGCGATCGACGAACCAGGCAAATGACATCCCTACATCAAGTAATCAATCATATGCCTTCATCCTGACTGCTCTGGAGAGGTTTTTCGCCTTTAATATTCTTGACAACGAGCCCGTCGCTTTGTTTCCCTTCAAGATTCTCTTATCTATCTCATTTTCTTCTTGATTTTTTGTTGTTATCGTTACTCCCAAATATTCAAACTGGTGGACTCTTTCGAATACATAGTCTTTTCCCCTGCATTAAACTTGACATATTTGTTCTGCTCTGTTATGTCTGCTCTCATCTCCATATATTTTGTTGTTACTTGACAACAGATATCGAACAATAAGGCTGATTCGGGACTAAAAATCTGAACTCGTGAAGATGTATGAAGCGTGTGAAGATGTTTTCTTGTTGACATTTTCGATTCAGAATTTAACAAAGGGTAACAGGACTTGTAGTTCTTGCGCTAATTTATATGCACCTTATATAGAAAGCGGTGCCTCATATCTGTTTAATCTGATTGTTTATAATCTAAACAAAACGAGAAATGCTTTTTTCATATATTTTTTACAATTATGAGATTCTGAACAAAGGACTAGAGAAACGTACTAAAGTTTATAATATATTTTACCTTATTATGTTCATAATCTGGTGCAATATTTTTACAGACTATAAACCCTATAACATGTTTTCCTTTGTTTAATGAAAAATGCAATTAACTTTATCTTTCCTGACTGCTAATTCTTGTGGAATGTTAATTCTCTCCTGTGTATATATGTAAATACTTTACAATTACTTTGCTTTCTGACTTAATTAAATGCTTTCCTTCGTTCAGATACTGTAATAACCAACTATGACATATAAATTATTACTTCCATGTTTAGTCGGTTATCACTTAATTAATTTCACAAATCGTAATCCTATTCGATCTGTTGTATTGATTTTTTTTATCTTAATTACCCATGTTCGATCTACCATAAAAATGAAGCCATGAAAATAGGGTCTGTTAAATTAAAAATGAAACGGTATACGAATACACCCTACAAACTATCAGTTACGATATGTCCCCCGTATTATAAATTAATTTAACTTCCTTAATAATTTTCGTTAATAGTTTAATAATTGCTTTTGTTTGTTTCACATCCGTAACCAACCACCACTCCTCTAAAAACGCCTAAATGTGATTAGACGTTTTTCAGTTACGGTTAAGAACAAAAAAGCTTCCTACTTAACTTCCCACGCACCTATTCATACACCTTGCTGGCGCGCTTCATAAAAATGTTATTCGTTAGACCCTAACCTAACCTAACAACGTCATTTCCGTTAGGCGTTGGAAATTTCGTTGAATGCGTTTTGAATTGTACGAGGAACTAAATGATTTTTCGACTTGTAGCTACACTATATATTTACGACAACATGCGAGGTCCGGAATAACTAGTCATAAGTACCGGCTTATAGTGGTAAATATTCTGATGTGGGAACTGTCTTATTAACCTAGAATATGGTAGGTGACAATCAATGTTTTGATTTGAAGTAAACAACTCTAGAGCAACAGGATTATGATATCTGTTAATGACGTACCTCGTCTGTTATCGTAAATAGAATTTCCCATGCGATGCAACACGCTTTAATAGCTAAAATACTAACTGAGAAATAATTTTTTTCTTTTAGTAATAATTATATAAAATCTATGCAAAATAATGTGGGCAAATAAATGTGAGTGGCAGTGGTATGCAACTGTTTTATGCAGAAAAGCTGCGCTGCACTTCACTTTAATTGCTGTTATTTACGTCAGCACTCCGTAGTTAATTAAACACCGAACTAACGGTGTACATGGTAACGTATTCATAAGGTTAGTAGGACCTTGACATTGGTCATTCGATGGATGGTTTTTTCGACGTAAATAAATTTAGAATAACTTTTATTATGGGCTTGGTATCTCTAATACCTTCACTTTATTCTAGAAAAAAACATGTATTAAGTATACCAGGATTTATATTTATATAACCTATCTTATAATATTAGTCTGTTTATTTACATTAATTGCGGTGACTTGTTAAATTGATAAGAAATATAGTATTGATCGTGGATTATAGTTGTCAAGTTTAACTTATTCAATTCAAAATCACATTGCATAACCTCTTTTAACCTTGTTATTATAATGCGATTATAACTCATGCTTTTAACCGTGTTAATTGGTCTCTAAAAATTTGCTATACTTCAAATTATTTTTGGCAACGTTGCACATTCAATATGTGCAATTTAGTTGACGACATCTAGGAAGTAATAACTGAACGAAGGATGTAACGGTAGTCTTACAATAAATTAATTTCGAAAATGGTCTGTCTAACATGAGTACTTTATTTATACTTCTCAAGTCGTGCAGTTCTAGTAAAAGTAATTTATGTACCATATGATAAATGTGATAACAAATTTATTACATAAGAAGGAAAAAAACAACAATGGATAGATATAGATTTAGGCCCTCTTTTGACTGTTAATATGAATATTAATAAAAAAATACGTAATGGAATAATGAGTAATGTAGGAATTTGTGGCCTTAGCTCTCCGTATTCCAATCTTCCAATTCGGCTACCAGATTCGACGGGGAGTTGGCGTTTAAAACAGCCTTTATCGCTTCCTGGTCTTCGCTCTCTTTATTGGTCCGACTCACGAACAGATATCTCTGGATTAACGACTTATTACGGGGTTACGGGTGCGATGACGACTTTTACTTAAATAACGCAACCAGTCAAGTCAATTAATTTCACTTGACTCTCTAAACTCAGTAACACCCCCAGCCAGGTCAAGAATTGTCCCTTGACTGACTTTTATTTTTCATTTATTTTTTCGTAATGTCAAAATTGACATCTCGCCTCCTGAGAATTATCCCAGTTAGTAATGTCACCTGACTGACTTATTTTAATTTAGTTTTGACGTACTGTCAAAACTGACGTCCCGCTTGATAGTCCGTGTTTCTTACTATAGGCTTTCTCTCCACTTTATTACCCGTCCACAACTCCTATTTACAATATATAAATGATGATTTAACAACATCAACTTAAAACTTTGCCAAAACTGCACCGACATTTAACATTTCTATGGTATTTAAATTTGTTAAATAAAAATATTTTATTCGTACCGTTCCATTACAAGGATCGAATGAATTTTCAATAGAAGATTACTTGGCTCCTTCGTTCAGTGCACCCTTTTACAAATATATCCAATCATATGTCCATAGGCCTCGCTAGCATACTGTATATATATATATATATATATTTTAATTTTTCGTCATTTATAATTTCTACTTTTCAATAACATTTACTTACTTATTTTATATATACAATGCACCACTTATCTCGATTCTGGTTTTGCTTACACATGCAGAACTCTATGAGTTTCACCATTTTCTTTTTCGCCTTTACTCACACCTCGCAGAAGGCTTCACAAAGCTAGAGGAGGAGGCGAACGCATACGAAGAGTGCCCATACAATGGGTCGACAAGAACGAATATCCACGACATAATCTGGACGCTCGAAACACAATGGCGGCACGATGTATAACCCTCAGAATCTTCGTATCTGTATATGTAATGCCTTATAAGAAGAGAACTGTACGGAAGAAGAAACAAACAAAAAATACATTCTGCGATCGCCTTGTTCGTTCGTCGAATGGGTGTGAGGTTATTGTAACTTCTTGTAGCAGCTCTTAGGAAAGGTTAGCGGGTCCGTCGTGCACGAACGAGACGTTGGAAAGCAAACAGGATTAAAGCGAGGATGCAATCGACGTTGGCCAATTACTTTGTTGCTTCGCTGTTGTTAATTCTTTTGCTCGCTGTTCGGAGATGCTGGGTGGATTTTTTTCGCCTTTTGTCGCAGAGCCAGTCTCTACATCACGCCTTGACCTTTTCTTGCCGAGCTATGTTTCACTTTTTTTTTTCGTTGTTGTCTGAAAGTTGACTTGCAGAAAAGGTTACTGGTATACTACATGCTAAAAGTACAACAACAATTCCGTTATGATGTTCACACCTTTAACGAAGCGATACAAAGTGCACATAAAGACCGTGTCGAACAGTTTTGTCAAGTCGTTTTGCTGCTTGAGGTAGCGGCTCTTGCACCTTTACACTAGAAAGTTTCTGCAATTGGTCGTACTATTTTAGCAACTGCCTTCATGTAAGAATCTAAAAGTGAGTACTAACTTCATTTGGATAAAGTTAAGGAGTAAAATTTACTCTGCAGATTTGCCGTCCCTATTCATAAAACATTCTCAAAGTATACTTTTCCTCGTGGATAACTAAGGTAGAACTTACTCATAAAGAGTTACCTTCAGAACAGATCACCTTGCACGCAAAAAAATATTTTGGATACCGTAAGGGGTCTAAACGAAATTCTAACCTCAATGTACATACATGTCTTCAAATAGAAGTGCTATATTATATGGACGATATCGAAGATTTTCTTGAATTAGTGGATAATATGAACCAAGGAAATGTGAGACAGAATAGATTACCCAAGCGGTATATTCGGATAAATTCCAAAATCCAATCGATTTTCCAAAGACCATATACAACATTTACTTTCAACCGTTGGTAAATGAACCAAAAAATAGGACACCGCAGTTTGCTAATATGGTTATTGTAAATAAATTACTCAGATCCGCGTGTACCCACGCGAAGTTGAAATGCTTCATATGATTAACCATTGAAGCGATCTAAATCTGAATCTTCATTGGATGTACTCTAAGGCTCATTGGGTAAATTGAAAATCATAAACTTAAGCAGATTTAATAGTAAATTCGGCTTCTTAGCAAATAAAGTTTATCTTGAAATATTATAGTAATAGTTTTGAGGAAAAGCCATTAAAAGAACAACCCTAGAAAGTTAGGGAGTTTTATCAATTTTTACCAAATAAATTCAGTTGAATTGTCCCTTGATTCCATTTGTAATATTATTTGACGTAGCGCTTAAACTTTCATATTCGATGTGCACTATACGGAAAGTATTCTACGACTAGGTACGACATCGTCGCGATAGATAGGCTAGCAGATGCACGTTCGAGCAAACAAAATTGATCCTTCCCACATAACATTCGCCGCTCTCTGTCAATATTTTACCGGCAATGGATTTTCTATCGTCTATCGTTTGATTTGCGCATTGTTTGATCCCGGCGAAAATGGAAAACGCAACGACACCTTTTACGGCCACTACCACTTTCCAAAACGCAAGGGGTATCCTAAGTAAATATCGCACTCTTTTAGGCCTCTTTAACCATATTGCCGGAGCGAAATGTGAAGTGAAAATGGAACTCGTCCGCTGTGAACCGTATTTGAGCAGATTCCATTTAGAATCTGTGTAAAGTAAATATTTTACGAAATGTGTTTAGTAAATATGTATCCGGCCTCTTGTTTTCTGATTGACGGTTCTTAAATGAGGAATGGAATTTATAATTTCACTAGCACATTTGTAGAATCCAGCAGCATCTGTATGGCATATGAATGTGTCCGTTCGTACATTTAGGGGAGATAAATATATAGGAAATATATCTGAATATTGTATTTTACTTATCCATTGTGATTACTGGTCCCTTATTTGTTTTATTATACATTTACGACTCTTGAAATCTTGATATCTACTTAATAAAGAAATGCTTCTGTTTAAATCTTCAGCGACTGTACTCACATTAGTACATAAAACGTGTATCCGGCTTTTAATGCAACATATGGCCTATTAAAGTTTGAATGGGTATACGCAAAAAAAACAGAATTATGTCTTCTCCGGCGCTTGTAAAGATAAATGATACAAAAGTAATGTGAGAGCACTTTTATGCGCATATGGATACAGACGTGATTGTTAACTCCCTCTAAGTCTATGGGAATGAGTTGTATAAAGTACGATTTAATTTCTCGAAAAATCGATACAACAAATGGCGAACTGCTCTACTAGTATCACCAAAATTAAACACTTAAGGGGTTACACCACCTTGAAACTTTAAAAATTAAAAAAAAAGTTTCTTGCTTTAACTTATTATTTGTGCTTTGAGTAACAATATGCCACATCATTTTTTTACAATTAAGAACTCGTTTATAGTTGTTAAAATCTTATACTAGCTTGGAATGTATGTATGTAACCCGATCTTTTGTGTAATTTTGAGATAGTTCTGAATGTTCAATTGATTTTAAAATTTGCATACTTCCGTATCTTTGAAGACCACGCAATATTCACCTACTTTCAAACAAATATCATCACACGTGTTGATTTTTTTTCTCGTTTACAGTTAATAGTTGCGTCAAAACAAGAAGAAGGTAAGCCTTCTTCTTGTAAGCTGTTTAATTTAGCTAAAAATAAGCCAAATAACTATTTTTCTCAGTTGAATCAAACAGATATTGGAGGCCGATTTCCATGTACTATTATTAGAACGTTGCCAAATCGCACGGATGGCCCGTCCCGCAATATTGGCGTTAGGAATACCGCAGTCCGTAGTGCGCTCTCGGCGAGTAGACATATTAACTCTTCAGTGGACACGCTCTGAGTAAATAGCTTTATTAGTATCAGAATAGATCATAATACATAGGTTATGTATAGGTGCAAAATATGATAGTTACAGTACGGGTGTAATTATATTTGGCATTTGGCGAAGTCGTCCTCTTATTGTTAACACAAAAATGGATTATTGTATGAAAAAAATCATCCCCCTATCAATAATAATATTTTATTCACACACCATTTAGAAAATTTAATCACCCGTTCTACCCGGTAAGTTTGTCGACATGTAATATTTCTGATGTATTAGGAATTGTTTTTGACCCAAGGAAGTAGTTTCACCATTACCAAGATTAGATTTATTTAACCCAAATAAATATATGATTGCATCAATGGTTTTAAAATTGTGGAGTTGCTTTGAGGAACAAAACTCACCGGTCTTTCATTGTATATATAAACGTTCCAACATCATGTGATATAACCGTAGTATTTCGCCTTTTTCTTTTTAAGTAAGTGAAAGGAAAGTGAAACCGCAACGATAAGCAAGCAAAGATAAAATTACGGAGAATTGGAGCGGAAAATTAAATCGAATCCAGACTACTTAAGAGTAACAATATTAGATGTATACAATCTTGAAGGGGATGCGATTTTGATCAGGTTTATATCATAATGAAAGTAATAGATAATAAATATACCTGCCAATGTTATTTCCGCCTTGTTTTCCAGTATCAATTTAATTGATTGAACATTGTAGGTATATGCCGATTCAATGAAACGAAATCGCTTATTTAGAATTGTCTTATCATTATCACGTTGATTTATAGGGAATTACAACTGTGACATCATCGATATTCCGAACAAAATCAATAAAGGCATATGTTTATAAAAATCGAATGATTATTTGACAAATTTAGACATTATGTAAAAAATCTTTTGTAAGAGATAATTTCAAGCTTTCTAATAGTAAGTGGATTATAAAGAAGTAATTCATGGGTATTTCCTAAGAAAATAATCTGTGGATTATACCGCTTGGAAGATTTTAATCTGGCAATAGTAATCTCCGTCAGTTAGAGTAGATTCGGTGCAAAAGCAAGAATTATGGGGACTGCTGCACTTTGCATAAGCATGTGCGCCAAAAAGGTCAGGAGGTTGGGGCTGAATGTACTCGTTAATAATAGGCACTATGCTATTGAAAATAAAGTACAAATAATAAAACTATGTTATGCTGGCAATTTGGTAAAAGTTACTCGTGATTTATTTGCAGTTAAATTTCCAACTAGGGCTATTCCAAGCATTGCAACAATATAAACATAGATATAATTTTTTAAAAAATAAAATTATTACACCTTGTATTATTGTTTTTTTATTAAGAATTATTGTCTGTCTGTTCTTTATTTACAAAATTAGATCACTTGCTAGCTGGCTACATCGTTTTTGTTTTATAGATTCGTTTAGAAGTAATGGTTATTTGATTTTAATACAAGAAAATAGTTATTGGTAAGAGTGTTGTTTATTATTATTAAGATCAACTTGATTTAATTCTATTATGATCATGGGAAATATAATATGTGTGCATAGTTTGCAATTACACTCTTACAGGTCCTCCCATCGATTTTAATTCGAATGAATTGGATCCGAGTAACGTGTGACATGCAGGGGGGCGTTTATTATTAGTCCCACCTTCTTATAGTCGACCACCTAAATCGTGGTTTCCTATTATCAGATCAATCGCTTCCACCCTGTGTATTTATTATAGGGAATATAACTAAATTAATTATTATTTTTTATCTATAGAAACTGAGTACATATTATTGGCGTGATTCAGATTGACACAAAGGTACCAACCCCAATATGTAAAGAAATATTTATCTTAGTTGTAGTAACATATTTTAGTCCCATTAATTGTCACGGGCTGGGCACCGACTATAGAAAAAAAGATATCTAATTTACCGGTATAGTAAATTGAAGAAATAAAATTTTATGTAATAAGAGTTACTGAATTTAGAATAGCGAACAGAAACGTGCAAATTACGGATAACTGTTAACAGATTTGATAGTTATGGGCAATTGTAAATTAAGAAAGATAAAATAGGGAAAGAAACTATAGACTAACTTAGATAAAATAGGGAAAGAAACTATACCTATTAAGAAGAATTTGTACATAGATACTTGTCATTTTGTAAACTTCTTTTCATGAGGTAATCAAAATCTAATAAATTTGTAATATATGTATTTGCTTATTTTTCCTTTCCTGTAATAAATCAGGGAATATTTTATCAGAAGGCTGTTTTAATCTGCGCTTTGATCAAATATTAATCTACAAATTTGTCATTCAATTGCCGCTAATTATCGAAAAGCCCTAAACTAATTTGTTTTGTTTAGTGAAAAAATATATTTATACAATATATATAGGATGGTCCAAGTGAAATGACCTGCTAACAGTTTCACTTTTAAGTACGATATTTAGCGGATTATTATATGTACATTTCTGGAGCGATGAATTGGACGAGCAAATCGCACTGAATATCCTACTGAATCTGAAAATATCATGATCAGAGATCGGATGTACCAAACAATATGCATTAAAATGGAATCCTCATCGGTAGCCCGCTACGGCAGTAAATTACATTACCCCAACGCTGCAAACAAAAGTACCGCACGTTAAAAATGAGATTCCCGATCTAGTTATCCTAACTAAACATAAGGTACCACAAAAAATTCACATAAAATCTTAAAATAGCTTAAGATAGCTTACAAAAAATTAAATATAAAAAAGGAGGTGCCCCTTCGAATTGAAGGGGCGTAAAAGGTGACTTTTTCAAAATTTTGACAATTTTGAAAAAATGTCACTGATTCAGGGCGAGTCAAAACTCAAATACCTTAATTTTTCAATTATTTTAAATGAATGACCCTATATTTTGCATCCTAAAAAGAATGATTAGTACTTTCATTTTTCTTAAGCACTTTCTATACCCAAAGTCATTAATTTCTAAGATATTTTATAGTCTTTGTAAAGTGAGATTTTTTGAAATTATTTTAATATAGCCAGTTAATCGTGGAATAGTAGTTGATTGGAATATCGTGCTGGTACTAGGAGTCTAGTTATGAGGGGTCGCTATTTGGCAACTGACAAAACGAATGCGATTGCGATTTGAGACACTTCCGGTTTTTCGGTTCTGTTCATTATATGATGAATCTCGCGAGTGGTAAGCTGATCATGCGTGTACTTGATTGTATACCCTGTATATGGACGTGAATTGAGTTGCACTTCCCTAATATGTATAGTGACATAACCTATACATACATTAAATGCTGTTTAACATATGCCCCTCGCCGCTATTTTCTTATTACATTGTATGTGGGTGTTTATTTTCTTGTGTATGTAATAAATCGCTATACAATACAATGAAAGGTGTTTTTCTGTGGACTTAAGTATTTAAAATGAAATTTCAATCTGAATTGAAATTAAATATAAAATAAACAATTACAATCAGTATAATTAAGAAAGCGACAAGATAACCAAGTCAAGATAAACGAGACAACCGTGACAGCGGATATACTTTTCGATAAAAGGAAAATAAAAATCTACAGAACGATAAAAGCCGGTTATCTGAGATAACCAAGGTCTTTTTTTCTATATCATTACAAATCGTGGGATGTGTTTGTTCCCATCGAAACGCATAAAACGAAAACGAATTCGTCGTTTGTTGGCCGCAGCTTCTTGGGGTGAGTCTTGGTGTTGTATACATACGTTGCGTTATTCCTTTTGTCACTGCACGCCGTGTGTTAATTACTAGCGACGATATTGTTGCGTTTATTGACTCACAACAGCCAGATTAGCTTGTCCAAGAATACGGGAGTTGCGATATGGCGCACAGGTGGCACCTTCGTGATATTCATCGAGCACAAAGCGGTATTTCTAAGCCGGAAACATTGACTTCCGCAAAGCGGTCTCTTTAGCTTTCTCGTGCCTTAAAAGCGCTGTTTATTTATACGTTATCAGCATTCGAGTAAGTTGATTAAGCGACTCCTATAATTCTATTTTTTTTTCATTCCCTTTTTATGTTTCCCTTTGATAAAGAAAATTAATGTCCATACCAACCACGGAGTGAAATGACAAGCATCTCCGAAGTTGGGAGTATAATTTATCGTGGCAATTAAAGTTGCTGTTATACCTGAAACAAAACGCCTCTAGATGATTATACATCCGATGTTTATCGATAATTTTGGAACGCAAGGGTCCTTCGGAGACCGATAAATTTCGCTATCGGAACGGGAGAGCGAACGGCTTTCGCCTGATGACGTACTGCCCGCTTTCGAGCTCCTTAAATTACCGGTTTCGCATGACTCGGTATCTTCCCCTCCCGTTCGAAAGGCCCCGCATTAAATCTCTACCAGTATACTCGCAAGAATGGAAATTATCTACATAAATCAGGGGACAATGCGAACTGTGATACGTTTTATATGTTGCCCCACGTTACGTGCAATACCTTCCTTCCTTCAGGTATAAAACGCTCTGTCGGATCTTGTTTTTATCTTTCTGTTATCTCTGCTTCCTATACATATATGTACAACGTACAAGTACTTAATACATCATATTACGAACTGATTTTAGGCATAGTTTAATTGGGTTTCTATTGGTGCATGTGATGTTATGAAAATGTCACAGTAACTGTTGGAGGAAATCGATAATACTTACTGCATATTATCAATTTTGGCATGCTTTCATGGTTTTTTTTCCCATTGCAATTTCACTCTCAGCGATGGTTTGTCAAAACTTCTTTTATTATCTTTGTAAAATGCTAGATACTATTTGAACGATTGGGCATCCAAAGATGCTCTATTATACTTAGATTTGGGGATTTTTGTGAACATTTTATGCCTTTTCTTACAGTCATTCTTTCAGCCATTTGGTTGAATCCTTAGGATCTTTATCATGGCGATAAATAATAAACACATTTAACCCAATATTACTTATGTAACTGATTGCCAGGAATAGCAGAAGGACATTAACGTTATCATTGAGTAGTGTACTACCAACCACATCAATAAATGTAAGGTGCTGATTTTGATCAGAAGTTATAACCTTATTACCTTCCATTATACTGCATTTCTCCTGATATTCCTATAGCATCACAATTCAAACGCCTTACAGTGCTTTTTGCTGCCAATTTAGCTTTTTCTAATCACATTTTCCATGTACTATTTGTATATTTTAACTTTTGACGGAAGACATCTACTTTTAACCGTATGAAACAAATAATGGTCAAATTAAAGACCGTATAATTACATTCAAAATAAATACAGAAAGAAAGTAAAAAAAAGCGGACGTGGAATAACTAATAATAAACCAAAACATAAAAGCGATGCTAGCCTATGTTTGACCACAACTGACAAGAGGCGCAACAAGGTAAACAGTGCATTGCTTTAACAATGCAGTAGTACGAGTATCCTTGTCTGTTACACTCGTGAAGTCAATTCGTTTAGATCTTTTCTGTGGGACAATCGTAAATATTGCTGCTTTTTTCAACAACAGTACTTGAGAGAGATAGTTGAATTAATAGAATGTCGTTGCTCATACAACAACGCTTCCGTCAAAAGTTAAAATAGACAAAGAGTATCTTCTTCCGATTTCAAGACATTAAAGTTACTGTACCATCTTGCAATTATACTACTTATTAATTCACTAAATAAGCTACTGTTTTTTGTGCTAGTAAGATCTACCCATTTCAACTTACTCTGACCATATTCGTTCAAAAGAAGTTTTTGAAATATGTTTTCTTTAAATTGATGGACTTATCCAATTCTACTCCAGTTTGCTTGACAGACATAAGCTTTTTTTCACTGTCGCAACAAACAGATGAAGCTACAGTCAATTTACTTTAAGAATACAACGTTGGAAAGGATAGAAAATATCTCGGCTTACGATTGACTGAAATTTGCAACAGATTTACGCATACAAGAAGGACATAATTTTGCGCAATAAATTTATGTTGAGTAAACTGAAATATCGCCCACCTGAAAAAGCAGTCCAATAGGGTTATACACTATAGCCTATGATTAACCTCGCATTTTCATAAATGATAATGATCTAGTTGTCGTCACGTTGACATTTTATATTTCAAATTTTAGGCTGCATTACGATTTAATTAAATTTCCTCTGTGTAATACAGACAGTGATTTCTACGCCTTCTACTGTATGTATTTTTAAAATGAACCGAGTATAGTGCTAAATTCCTTATCAACTTAATTCATTATAGCATTGACTGAGTCGTCAGAGTGCAAGATCATCCGCCATTTTTTCAATTCCCAGGGCTCCCACCAATATCCTATGCAAGGCTCCCCTGACGTATATGTATAAAAATATCAATGGTATGCGCGTTGATCCCCGTCCTTTCTAAACATTTAACTTATATTATTTTTATTTTCTAAAATAGCATTTAATTTTGATTAGATTGTAGATACATGATATTGAACACTGTACATTATACTTGCTTTTCATTGTGTCCCTTATATGGAGTTTTTCTGTTGGACAATAAAAATTGTCATTACTACCTCATGGAAATTCTTGCCCATTAGGTACAATTTATGTTTATTTGTAGAAGATTTTATTGTGTTGTTGTTTTAAATGTTATTACTGTATAACAGCATCTTAAAACTGAAACATTGCAATCTATTTAATATCAATATATCATTAATATCTATAGAAATAAATATATTATACCTATTCTTCTTTAAATATGAAATGAAAAAACAGCGCGCCACTTAGAAAGAAGATTGTTAAAACCAGATGGGAATGGATGTGGAACAGTTAGGATGTGGAGTGTATTCCGCATATACAATGAATCTACAAACTAGCGAAACCCACGTGACCTCTAATATAACATGACGTAAATTTTAAGTTGGAACGAAGTAAATATTCCTAATATTTCTGTCTAGAACAACGCTAAATAGCCGATATTTGACAGTTGACTTTCGTACGCTGGGTATTATATTTCCTTGATCATTTCTGCCTTTATTCTATTCCTATGTCTTCGTTAATCAAATTGGTTATAACATTCACAATATAATTATTGCCTGTATATAATTATTTATAACCCAAAACCTAACCTATCAAATTTTATCTGTCAATATATACACGTGAAAATCTGTACAGGAATTTTCTTTTTGAGTGTTACCATTCTACCAGCTGAGTTGTATACTTAGAAGAGGTCACGTGGGTTTAATTAATTTGTAGATTCATTCTATGTATGGAACTGGGCGGCTGCACTACACCACCTATCGATGACGTATAATCGATAGTAGACTAGATTGTCCTCACACTGATTATTACAGTAGCACCCAAAAATTTTGAAATTGACACTTTTTTTGTTAATTCTCGGCGTAACGGAGTCGAATCTAATAATTTTGCAAATCCTAGACAAACTAACCCTAATTTCTTTTAATAATGCCAGAATATTGTTACATTAACACAATTATTTTAACAAAGATACTTTATTGATACAATAAAAATAAAACTTCGACTGTATTTTACCACTTTTTAGTTGGATGCCCATTTTTTGATTAATATACTAATGCAACATTTTAACGGAGTGATCCCAGTGGTCCCTGATTTAAAAATCTTTATAAAAATGCAGATATCCTGGTATTCCTTATTGTTAGCTCCTTTTTCGTAGAAATAGAAACCCAACAGCTGCCAATCGATCCGAAATAACCAGAGCGTAGCTTATAAGTAAAGCTCCGATTATCTTCCGTCTCGGACACCTTGCAAAGATCCCAGGCACATCTGCCTTTCGCTATTGTGGTCCTAGATTACACAAACGAATTTTTCGAGGGCTTAATCTGCTTTGGCAAATTTAATTTGGGCAATGCAAAGGCATACATTTAATGTAATGAGACTACTTTTAATAAGTAAAACATCTGTGCTAAAAAAAGAAAAATATTACTGTAAATAATGCCAGATTCCGTTTCGAGATATTGTCACTATATAAGGAACGTAAACTAGGCCTAAAGACCCAAATACTTTAGCATCAGATTTCCCGTAATTTATCGTAGGGAATTTGCATAATCACTCCTTGTCATGCACTACATGCACGAGCATCGGTCTTGCTGAATTATTCATTGCAGCTACCTCCGTCTTGTTCAGTATTCCGGGTCGGTAAAAAAGAATTCTGTAATCGCCTCATAAATATGTCATTCTACTGCTAATATTAATAAAACGCCAATTGAAATATAATTGGTATTATGTTAAAGGATTTTGTTTAATTGTTGGCTTTTTATTTTCAGATTCTTTCGTCAATAGTCAAGAATGGACGCTATCGCGTTCAGTTCCGGATCTGCGTTTGGGCATAGTGGGGTCGCTGTCGTCGGGGAAGTCCGCGCTAGTCCATCGCTACCTGACCGGCTCCTATATGCAAGAGGAGTCACCAGAGGGCGGTCGCTTCAAAAAAGAAATACTAGTTGACAATCAAAGTTACCTGTTGCTTATACGAGATGAAGGTGGCCCCCCTGAGTTACAAGTTAGTATTTCTTAGCATAGTTAATTTTAAAAAAATAAAAATTTCCTTTAAAAAATTATTAGTATAATACAATTAAATTAAAATAAGTTTTACATCCGTAAGTTTTTTTTGTATGAAACATATGTTTTGACTTTTAACGTGTTATTATTGAATGAATAAGTTCTCGAGTTGTATCATTTCTTAAAATTTGTTTAAACAAAGTATTAGTCACCTAATAGTAATTTTAGCCCACCCGTCATTTAGGAAGCATGCCTAATGTTGCAATAAATGTCGATGAGCAATAACCGCAATCCCACAGACGAGACAAAAATGAATGCGGCGGACATCATGCAAATTACCATCTCTAGTAGCAATTAGACGAATTTGAAACTATATCTCGCATAATCCATACAAAATATTAGTGATATTAGAACATAACAATACATATGTGTACCTAAAATTGGTCAGAAATCCAGTTTAGGTGTGATTAAATTTAATCTAATTTATTCTGGGCAATTTTTGTGTCCAATGGTGATTAGATATATTTGTGAAGAGACGAGAGATGATAGAATTCCTACAAGATTTTTCTGAAATTATTTATTTTAGACATTTTAGGCATTCGTGAATTAGGTGACAAATCGAAAGCTTTGAGTTGTCAAAATAATTTTTTCCAAAAAGGAATCCAAAATGTCCGCAATGTTATCATTTCCCATCCCGATTTCTTCCTTTAAATTACTTTTTATCTTTAATTATCTGTGAATTTAACTTTATTAAACTTATTACATTACTCGCATTTGTTATCCTGTGAATAGTAAATGTATTGTTAGGTAATAGAAGTATACAGACTGATTCATTTTCAACCCTCACCATGGAGATCTCGCCTATTATTGAAGATAGAGGGTAGATTTAAGTTTGGCAAAGTTGCTAAATTTTGTGTTTGTTGTGAACCCGAAAAAAAAATAAACCTGTGAGAAATGACCTTCCAGATTAAAAAAAAAAAACGAAGAAAACTCATTTTCTTCTTTTACCTCTAGCACTTCTATTCGGCCTTGCAGAGAAAAACCAAAAACACATTCTCAAGCTCACCTTTGATCTTCTATCTAATGGTGTACTAAAAATTTTCATATGACGTTTCGATTCCTTCTGGCCATCAATAACTTATTTCTTACCGGCGCCATATTGGATTTTGATACTGTCAAAGAGTTTTTTTTTCTGATTTCAACCATGTATAACATGTTGACAAAAAGTTTTGATATTTCATATTTTTATTGACCAAGAACACATTTCAACATTAAATAAGGTAGCCATGAAATTTAAAACTGTCAAACTTCTCAATTATCGTTCATTAGTAATAGAAAAATATCGTACACCAACGAAAAGAAACGAGATATAAAATACTAAATAAATAACTTTTTTGGTATGATAAGGCATATATCGAGTTTTGACAATACTAATGCGTCACCCTGTATGTAATAATTAGCTTTTATGCTATCATAAAATTCGGACATCATTGAGTCATAAAATAAATTCTTCTAAAATTTTTAATTGAATAGGAATAACAGCCGTACTGCCACCTTTTTGTTACTACAAAATCGTTACTAAGGATTAATATGTGCTTCTTTAACAATTTATACCCAATTCTTATTGAAATTCCTTTGAGTATTGATTGACGTTACGCTCCAGCGATTATTTCTAATTTTAGACGTTGAATCCCCCAACAAACTTATACACTTGATTAGATCTGAAGGTCCGTAATCCTACGACCAGTTTGCAATTCACTCAATATGCAAAGGAAGAAAGCATTGAGGGGAAGACCTAGACTAGCCATTATTTCAACCCTAGTTTGAGGGTCGTGCACGTCTACTTATATTAATAACGAATCACGTACGCAGGTTGATTGAGGTGACGACGCCGCGACGGCGTCGCTTGTCTACGGCGCCACCGTAAGTACACGCGATTGTTAAAACTGATACCATTCACAGAAACGGGGGAGCTAGATGTCGCCGACTATAACTATTGCCCGTAATAACCTTTTGGTTCGCCAACCGAATCCTAATTTGGTAAGCAATGCTTGCAGTTTTCGTTTTCCAATGAAAAGTAATTTGTTTTTCTGGAGCAAAAATATCCAATTAATTGGAAATGTTTTCCAATTAATTCGTCTGCGGTATGTTTGAGAGCTTCGAGCAGAGTAAATACTTCGAGCTACAAGGAAAAAACTAATCTCGTGTTTGTAAATTAGCTTTTCTTCTCCGGGTGGAATTTTGATTTTTAAATTAGCACACCGCTTACGGCGAGTTCGAATTTACAATTCAAAATAATAAAACTCCCTATCAAAATTTTAAATTTTCTCAGTTCAAATAAAATTACATAAAAAATTACTCAACTTCACCAATCCAACATTTTCCATCAAAATTTCTCATTTCACCTTTTGACCGTATTTCTTCTTCGGTCTGTGGGCGCCTGTTCTTATACATAAATCACTCGGGACCATATGTTCGCACTTCTTGGTGTACACAAAGGCGAGACGAGGGGGGTTTATTTAAAATTTACGACGTCTCAGATGTACCGACAATGTGACGAAAACTTGCGGGACTAATAAAGACATTCGACAAAACCTACAGCACATATTTCCGAATAACCGCTCTTCGTACCAACAATAATTCAATTACGACAAAAAGCCAATTGTCTGGGATTGTCCCCAGAAATCGTTAACGACGATGTGGGTTTGTACTACAAATTCTTGACAGGGCATTAATTACCTCTCACGACCCATGTTTTCTCTCTCTTCAAAATAAAAGCCGCAGAAATTATCTTGGTACATAATCAGGTTTCTCTCCGCTCTTGGTGATTAACGTTTTTAAATTGATTCGTAAACATTTGTTTGCTTCGTTTTTGAATGATGTCGTTTTCCACTTCGTTTAAGTTCCGGGGCACTCAGAAAAATAATTTCCATCAGAAGTAATGATGGTAAAATTGTGTTTGCGCTTAACCTGAAGAAGCTATTGTTTACTTCTTATTGTAAAAACCTGATTTAGGGTCCAACTCAAATTACTCTCTGTTGAAGTGTTTGCTATCTTTATGAAAATTATTATTGAAGACATATATTTCAAAGAAAAGGTGTCATGTTAGAAGTGATCCTCAGCATCTTCGGTAATTTGTGCGCGCTAGAAGAAATCAATCCCTAATTTAATCACTAATACACATGGAGGCACCCTTGAGGATCCGTTATGCATTATCAATGGTGTTCTGGAATTCTTTTAATCTGTCTATCTGCCTCTGCCAGTTCTGAAACTGCAACAATGTACTCCAACTATTCTTTGATTAACATTACTTACTATCGACTGAATCTGAAGTCCTGCAGGCGCTGATGAGGTCTAAAGTTGGCTGCACCACGGGACATTAGAAGCGTTTTTGACCGCCCGTTGAGCTGTCTGTTTCTATAAAAAAAATTATTGAAAATTATAGACTTGGTGCTAAAGTTAACAACTTAACTAAAGTGTTAATCACAACAGACCTGAAAAGGTCGCGGTGATAATAGGCCCAAATGTCCACCACAATCCAATGCCGGGATAACGCAGTGGTAAGAGCGCTAGGCATCCGTCCTGGATGTTGATGGTTCGAATCTCCATGCCGCAAT
>JARFOC010000269.1:750121-805749 GCA_031763485.1 Osmoderma eremita | reverse complement strand
ACCAAATGACTTGATCGAGTTCAAACTTGCACTGAACGCGTATTACAATGTCCACTTGTCGCCCCTTCATGTCCCGTACTTCCCGTGTTGCCATATCAAACGCTACGTTGTCAGTCTCATTACTTAATTTGCACACCTCGTAAACTGACAGCGTATTTTCCCACCAACGACTGATGTAATCGTTTTATTACACATAAATGTGTATTAGTATTTATATAATTATTTGTGTATGATATATTTGGAGTATAAGTAAAACAATTTAGTTAATGCAACAAATAAAGACTTATATTTCAATCAGTAACGTTTCAACAGCAAAGTTTGGCCATAATTCATAATTTTACAATTTCAATTGGTTAAGAGTCCAGTTTCCTTGGAAGAGAGAATCGTCTGCTCTGCGAATATCATCTACCCTGCGAGTATCATCTACTCTGCGAGTATCATCTACTCTGCGAAGATCATCTACTTTTCTAACACCAACCCACGAAGATCCATGCGAACCTTGCTCAATAGCCCCGATCAAAGCACGGCCGAAGGTTTCCAGTCTAAAATCAATTAAATGTTTTATAGCATTGTTTTCTTTACGGTAATCAGTGTTTGCTTACCCAGACTGGATTCTAAGATCTGGAATGTTGCCGATAGTTTGAACCAAGTGATTTGTCGCAAGTCCGGTGAGCATGTCAGCGTGCGAGCAGCCTATGAACAAACTGATGACTCTAATGTTATTCTTCTCGTATTGGACTCCTCCAGTCATGCCAGTTAAAGTCCCGAAGTTTTGACCCAAGGAAACAACTGCATTAATGTTAATGACGACGCCCTCGTTGTCCAATTTGTACTGCGGGAGATAGACGTTCACGGCCAATTTAGTGGTGCGCATGACTGCGATCTGGAAACGAAATGTAAATCGATTTAAAGTTGTAGCCAAATTTTGCAAGTGAGAATTTTACGTACCATTCCTATGTTCAGACTCCTGTCTATGTCGCTCTCATCTACAATTCCCACATTATTGATAACTACGTCCAAGCGATTGAAAAGCTTGACGGTGGTAATAAAAGCGCCTGAAAATCATCCTTATATTATAAAAAATACACAGTTATTGATCGTGAAGTACCTTCAAGTTCCTTTGCCACGGTTATGTCTATCTGTAACAAAGTGACACGCATTTCGCCAAATTCATCTTTAAGTTGTTGAACAGCTAATCTTCCAACATCATGTATGGTATCCGCAATGACCACCGCCTAGAGAATAAATATGAAAATATATAGGCTGCAAAATGATATGGGAGGGATATCTTCCTACCTTGACTTGGTTTAGCAATAATTGCCTGGCCAACTCGACGGTGGTACCTTTGCCAACACCGAAGATGAGGACGACTTTTCCTTTGACTTGGAACATCTTGCTTCTGGAGGGTACTTCTGGGACTGGGGTTTCTTGCTGTGGCTTACTTCACCAAGTGTGCCTTCAGCAATATCACAGCAGTCTTTTATACCGATTTTTATCATGCCAATGGTCATTAATTTTGTTTTCCTTTTGTTAATTATGATAATGATGCAATGTTTGATCCGACTTACTAGTAGTGCGAAATTATCATTGAACTCTTCTTCACCCATCTTATATGCATTTTATTTATGAAAATTATCGTGTTTTCGCCAACAATAGCACCGCTGTTGTTGAGAGAAAAAAATCGCTATGCGGTACTTCGGGATTATTTATATCAATTAAGCAATTTGGACAATTAAGTGATTGTAGGTTAATGATCTTAAGATGTCAAATGTGCAAAAATATCCAATTAAGTGTATAATCTTGGATACAAATACCGTATCGTTTTTATAGTGATTTTATACCGATTTGTGTATATTAATAAAGAAGAAACTGTTACTAAAGTAGGAACTGAAATCTATACTAATGTTGGTGCGTATAGTTAGTTTCCACAAGAAAATATACAGGCTCTCCCGAGTTGAGTGGCCTATTAAGATATTTTAGGGGAGGAAATACACAAAACTTCTGAAAATAAATAGACTGCCCTAGACCAAAGTGATTTTTCGGAGTAGATTATTCTCACTTTTGCATTGCTTCCGGTTATCCGGAAATCGCCATTAACTTTCTTATTTTAAATAGAATGTTATAATTTTTATTGCAAATATACAAAATGTTAAGGTTTCCCTATACCTAAATGTAACCGATTTTGAGATATCTTCAAACTTATGCAAAAATCGTTGTGCCTGCTTTTCATTTGAAAAAATGTTTTTACGATACTTTTAAATTTGAAGATTCAAGTTGCTTATTATTATTTATTATCATTTGAAGGTATAACACTTGGGCTTTGAAATCATAGCCTAAATATTCCTTAAAATTTTACAGTCTGGTCGCGATATGACGTGGAAAATCTCATTATGTTTAACTGTCCAAAACTCAATTATCTTAAATGGAACACTATTTCTTTTCATTTTCCTACTATTAATAATTGTGTATTTTAATGGCATATTTTGCTAGAATTAACCGAATTTTTCGCAATAAGCTTCAACCGATCAAAGTATTTGCTTACTTAACCCAACAAAAAACGTATAAAACTAGGAAAAAATATACAAAAGTCTGGATGGCGACTTCCGGTCAACCGGCATTGATGTGAAAATAGTTTGCTCTGAAAGAACACTATGACCCATGGCAGTGTACTTATTTTCAAGATCTTTATATATTTCCATCCCCAAAATATTTTAATAGGCTTCTCGAATTGGGAGACCATGTATATTAAGAAAACTAGAGCAAACTATTAATTACACAAAATTCAAATCTTGCGTAATATATAGCATTTATTTTGAAATTTCTCAACTTTCGGTTCAAAAACTTTATGAAATCGAATCGTCTTTTATAAATTTTTACATGATTTCCTTTTTTTACACTAAGTAACTCAATCGCTTAAAGTGATAACGTACTTGTTATTTCTATTTTTACCAAACTTTAAGTGAAGAATCATTTATATTGATTATTTGAGCATTAAAAAAATAACAAGTGAGAGATACGCATTTATAAACAAGAATACTACTCAGGGTTGAACAATTTTTAAAGAACTGAAGTGATTTTTTTTAAATTAATATAACTAATATAAAATGTGAATTCACTTTTGAATTGAGTTGTGAGGGCTATGTCCTTTATAACAGTTGTATGTACCTGTGTAAAAGGAAAGAGAAGGTTACAACTAACATTTCATCGGAAAAAATAAAAGCCTAGGTGTTGTACTTCAAACGTGACTTTCAACCAGAAATCGCTCTATACGTCCAGATTAAATGGCTCTTACAAGGAAACAATGCTTTTAAAATCATTGAAATTAGTTACTGATTAATCGAATTTTGTACAACTGTTCGCTGATATATTTTTTGGCTTTAAATTAACCATTTCTATTTTCCTGAATATCACTATACAAGCTATAACTGTAGTTATAATGGAATATCTGAAAAGGCAAGTAGATTATAAATCTTTGTATCATTTAACATAAATTCACTTTTCTATGAATGTTTTAGAAATTGGGGAGTAAGCAGTAATAGTAAAGATATTACTATTTTCGTAATTTTCGTCTCTTTCCTCGTTTTCAATAATACATATACAGGGTACGTAAAAAGTAGGGCACATTGGCAATAAGTGTTGACGCCTTAAAATGAAATCATTAAAAGAAGTTTCTTGTTGAAATTATGCCCCATCGTCGTAGTTTTAATGACAAAACGTAAACTGGAAAGTAATGAGAGAGATCCTAGAAGAAATAGTGGAGGAAGAAGGAAAGATTGGATTAAAAATAAACCAAGAAAAGAAAAATTTAAATTGGAAGATACGCCTTTGATGTGGATAAAATCAGATATCTTGGAGTAATGGTAGCGAATGATGGATATAGGGAGACGGGAATAAGTGAGAAAATAGGGGCAGTATCCAGAACATACTAGGTATACAAATTAACATATCTTAAAAAGAAAAATATTGAAGATCAGAAGCAGGTATACTATGGGTGTTCTAGCCTTCAAGGTTACTCGTTCCCCAGGTCCCGCGCGAGAGGTTTCACGATGGGAACGACCCCGCGGATGGTGTTCGCGGTATGGCTTTCTCGCGGCTAACCTCACGGTGGAGACGACCCCGCGCTTATATCGTCCCCCAGGTCCCGCGGTAGAGCTTTCCCGCGGGCGGTGAGCTTTGGAGACGGTCCCGCAGAGCTTTCTCCGAAGGGGGCGGAGAGATTCAATGCAATTCTCCCAATATGTTTGTTCCTTGCTTCAAACAGCACAAAGAGTTTTGACTAAGTTTTCTGATTTCTGATCTATGATGCGATGTAGTGGAACCCAGGAGGAAGGAGGTGGAATAGAAAGACAGAACGACCTGGTTTTAAGAGGAGGATTTCAAGAAAATATTAATCGGAAACTGGAAGGAGAAAGCAAACAATAGAAATATATAAAGAAGCATAAGCAAATAAACAAAATGATTTGACGAATGAAAGGACGGTGTAGATCTACTCCGAAAATAAAGATCTAGAAAGCTTTAAAAAGCGGCTTTATTCCTAATGGGATGTCTAGCCACTATACATATATATGAATGCTTTGAACCCGTTAAGCAAGAGTTTATCAATTTTGAGCGCAAGTTTAAAACCTCCAACATAGTACACATTAATCAATTGTGCGCCGATATCCCTATAGCGTTTTTTCCCATCGTAACTAATCGTAATACTTCACTAGTTCGTAAAATCTGAATCGCATATTCTACGACACATCAGAGGTAGCGCACCCTTTGCTTCCCTTCAGAGGCGCCTTTTTCCGACTTCGTACCTCGCAATACAGAAACACGGGCGCCTCCAACCAATCCTCCGGCCAGGGGATGTGTTATCGATTGTACGTGGGGGTTTTTCAGCGTTTCGACCTCGCGTAAACAGGCAAGACAGAGACGGCGTCGCGCCGCCACCGCCGGCGGGAAACGCGAGCAACGAGACGCCGCGTAGATGGCTGCACGGAGTTCAGTGCCTGTCGAAGGGCCAGAAAGGGTTGTTGCATATTCACGCTCACGAAACTCCCGACGTAGCCCGCGGTTACCGTACGAGACTGTTGGGGGAAAATTTTCTACAATTAAAGTTACATACTTTCGAAGGAGATTCTGTAAGTATTAGACAATCAAAATAATTAATTTAATTTTTATTTTGATACCATACCAACAAAATCTCTGAAACTAAATCTTAATTTTTCAATTTTACGCTATAAATATGTTTACTTATTACTTCTTAATAGCCTCGTACTGGTATTTGTAGCGGCAAAACAATCCCTTTAAACTTTACGATTTCCTAACTTTTGTACGAGAACCGTCAACCACAATTCCAGCTTCGGAACATCTCAAAATTTCCAAGTTAATTACATCCCTATCTCAGTCTCCACTGTTAGTGCAGTATCCTGCCGGAGATCTGGCCGAGAAAGTCTCTTCGTTGATTGCACACAGCGCTGCTTCAAAAAAATTAAATTAGGTTTCTCTATACAAAGATAAATGCTATTGCCTCTCTTATATTCCTTTCATACGGTTTTCTGACGTTCCTCCGCATCAAGGTGTACTACAACACGGTCAACAAATTGCATCGGATTATTTATCATTTAATAACTGTGTAAATCCCCCATTATTATGGTCGCGGCGTTTAGTACATTATAACAACTAGTCCTCTATCCTTTGCAGAGTTGGGGTTCTTGTTTACTCTTGTATGTATTTGGTACCTACTCATAATATACAGGGGAGGAATTCAATTCCCATTAAAACGTCAATATTCGTTTTCAATTTCATGGCTTCCTCCTGAACTTTGCTAATATTTGCGGTTTCTGGGATTGGGGTGTATTTGAGGTGATTATGTAATGCAATACCTTCAATGTTAATGTCATTAAGTGATTATGTATAACCACTTCATGTCATGTACAGAGTGCTCCCCAAATTTTCAACTAATTATTAAGTCAAAATTTTACTTACATAGCAAAACCATCCATATTGTTTGTTTTTACTTTTTTTTAAATTACCTATTAATATGCATACAATATTTGGTAGTATTTGATAGTAATAAAACCGTTTACAGAACAATTTAGTAAGGTAGTGTAATAATAATTTTTTTTTAATTTCTGTCTGCTATTAATAATGATAGTAATCTTTATTACCCAACACAAAGGTATAACATTACAGGATAATAATATAAAACAAGAAATATAGATAAATATACATGAATCGTTTATTGTTGAAAGGAGGCAAGCGACATTTTGTAAATTCTGAGAAAAACGCAAAAAAACTATTCTGAGTTAGATTGTTGAATTAGTTTTCTTGCTCAAACTAAAATGAATATTATAAAATAAGGTAGATCAGTGCGAAAGAAAGTCGAAATTTTCTTTTCTTTATAAATTATTTTTGCTTTTTTAAATGTCCTTAGCCCCTTTCAACAACTTATTAAAGCAATTCCTTTTAAAGTGTTTATTATTAAAATAAATCAAAAGTATACAGTTTATGTCTTGGGTTTTTTGGTTGGCCAGTTAACAACCTCATCGTAAAATGACCTATGGTTATCCGGAATATCTTTTATCATAAGTTTTTGATACGCTTTATTCTTGTTTCCATAATCGGAATCTTGTTTTGATGTGCATTATTTGATGACAATCTGACGACACCTACACTAGGCATTTTCAAATGAAAAGTGTCTGTATTAAAAGGGCTATTAATAAAGGGCGAAGCAGTAACATATCTGGATGTCAAGACATCATACTTAAAGTGATGAAACTGTGATACTGAAAAATTCTGTTTTTCATTTCGTGACTTCCTTTATTTGTCTCTACAGAAACAATATTCTTCTTATAAAATCTAGTCCACCAGTTTTTGAAATCCAAGATATCACTGTCAATTTTCTACTTGCACTGGATGTGATTATCAGGTTGGTGAACTTATGCACAGAAAAGATTCTGCCGTAGTGCCTCAGATGTTTTTTCACAGTGCCAAAATTCGTATCACACGGCAAAAACGAATTGCCTCTAATGGGATAAATATGTTCAACTTTTTTAAATCTTGTCTCAGTTAACACCATACACATCCTAACCATTGTAGAATGAATGAAACCACGTGACCTTGTTTCTACATAAGTTGTTGAAAAGGTCCAAGCGACGTCTACACTATTCGCGGCCGCCCGTGTAGTATTTATTTCCATATAACGCATAGGCGTTTGCAGCCTTTCAACAACAAACGACGCGGATAGAGAAGAAAAACAAAATTCTTGCCATAACTCGAAACACTAAAAAATGGTGCTTGTCCCCTTTCAACAATAAACGATTCACATGTGTTTTCTAAGGTTACATAACTTGAAATGTAATTATATGGCTAATAACAAAACAAATACAAAAAAAATAACCAAAAGCAATCATTTGAACGGGTCCGTACATTTATATTTAATCTTTAAGATATCACTTTCGGTTTTCTAAAGGTGAGAATCCACGATGACACAAATAAGTCATGATTTTTTGAACTCACGATTTATTTAAGTCAACTGCGTTTCCATTGTAGAGCAAAATATGTATCATGATTGAAGAAATTTCATGTCACATGGAACTTTTAGGTCGTGAAACTTTGCGACCGTATTTTGGTTTTTCCACATCGATCGGAATTAGGTGAGTTATTCCGATGACACCGCTTCTGCAGTGTTGGGTATATTAGGTTCATGTTAGAAATGGTATCAAAATGTAGAATAGAAAAATTACAGCTTCGTCATTAAGTATTTCAAGACAACGAAAAAAAATCATAGATGTTAGGTGCGCGATTGGATTACTTCCTCATTAAGGACTTACTGTTTGTACCCATTTTGTATCATGAACGGCTAGTGTTTGTAAAGGGAAAACCCTACTACCAATATTGCACTTGATTGATATACATATGCTAACTTCTCTAGTAATTTTTGTATAGTAATGGTAGTAAATATTGATGAAAATCGGTATTTTTCAGACAATCTTCCTAGATAGCTCGCTAGAACAAGTAGATAGATACAATAAAATAGTTAATTAGGATATTTTCAAAATAAAGATGATAAGAATTTCGAATAATGAAAAAATTAGTATTGTTTTTTTATTTTTCTCGAATAAATGTGCAAATATGTACTAGATTAGTACCCATTATTTTAGTTTAAACGTCAAAAAATGTTTCATTAAATACTAAATAACTCACTTGCTGTATGTGAGTTAAAAATTTCACATGAGTTAAACCATATATCGTGTTTACACGGTGATATTTATGTATGAAACGAATGTTTTATGCGTGAAATTTCATATGACGTTTTAAAATAAGTCACGAGCTAAACGACTGTTCCCACAGTGGTGTTGAGTTTTTTGTGTCCTTGCACACAAAAAGACTCATCAAGAAGTTTTATCGTGGATTCGCACCTTTAAATTAATATAGAAATCTCAATAGAGCACCACGAAGGTAAAGATTGGTCTTATGATATCGTTTAGACAGGGCCGTGTTAAGCCCCGGGCACTGGGATGCACGGGGCCCTTTCGAGAGAAATTTAGAATCGATATTAACAGGAACGAACAACATTAGCGCCCGTATGTTTTTGAAAATTTAGGAATAAATGCAAACATACTTACAAAATCAATACCGATACAAGAGGTACCTACCTAGACTTTTGAGTGGCAAAATCGCGAATGACATCCTCCAAGTCTATTTCTTCAAGCACATGGCTTTCAATGAACATCAGCGACAAAGCGGCTTCAATATTAATTTCTGTTAAAAGATGATATCATTCTGAAATACTCGTAGCCTCTTCACTCTCACTATTTCGGACATCTCTAAAATATTCTGATAGGCGCAGTCCATCTCTAACTTTTTTGCGCTTATGTCATAGTAATAGATTTTTCGCAAATTCGTCACAACCACAAACAATCGATCCTTAGTTAAGGATTTAGTTGACCAAGCAAAGGATTTATCATATCCTAACAGTAAACAATTGAGTTGGGCGAAGCGAGTAATTTCGAATACTTTGGTATGTAAAGTAAACAAAACAATTTTTCACAGATTAGCTAACCAGGTTGTAAACCTTGTAATAGTAATCGAATCTTGCATAGTGATTGAAAAATTTATCATCGATTCCGATGCTGTCGCTAAGGTTTGGGGGCCCCATTGATCGCGGGGCCCGAGGCTCTCTAGCCCAGCGAGCCCATGCGTTAAGATGGGACTGCGTTTAGCGTCCCTAACTGAACTATCTTCATTTTCATATGGCGGGGTCTCTTTCTTTGACGAAGAATATGAAATTTGCGTATAACATAGGTTTCCCCAGCAATAACAACAGCAACATTCACAAACCAGCTCGTGAAATACAAATCCTCTTTCTTCGGTTCTCCCAACTTAATCTTGCTAAAACAATGATATTCATTTCCCTCCACGCAGTTAAGAAACTAAAGTCAAAAACATCGAAAGCAATCGTGTTTTGCGGCGTGAAGAAGCACCGACTACTCTTCCGCAACTTCTTATACACATAAGAGTTCACGGCGAAATTGTGAAAGCAAGCAGCTCATCTTACCTATTCTAAAAGGCGATTAAACGAAAACGATATCCGTTTGCTTTTTCTTTTTTCTCTAAGTAGCAAGGCGAGCGTTATGCCACTAAGTAAGTGGCATCGCAAGATTTTATACGCTCTTAAAGCTAGAAAGGGAAAGCTCATATACGGCGATTTATACAACAAGATTCTCCGTAGACCAAAACCAGAGTATGAAATTTAACGTAAAAGTTTTATGTCTCCACTCGTACATACAGACATATTGTGTGCTGTCTGTTGTATTTGTTCTACGTAGCCTTGCGCAATTGCGATTCTAAAGGCGTAACGGCAACTTGACATTAGCAACCTAATACTTCCTATTCGATTATCTCGTGCCAAACGGAAATTAGTCGGCGAAAAATGTCTTTCCTCTTCCTGCGCGACCGTACAATTACTCCGAGGAGGATATCTTATTTTATCTATCCGATGACATAAACATGGCTAGCATGGCTTACAGGATGTCCTCTCGTGCCTCATTAAAGTTGGAACTGAGTTGATCCTTTCAATAATTTTAATGTCATGAATACAAATTAATAAAGATAAAATGAAAACAAATAAATATATTGTAAAGTAACTGTATTAATGACAGACTAAGTTAAGTAAGGAAGTTCAAATGTAAGAGGAGAAAGTATATACAGGGTCTTCCAAGTTGAGTGGCCAATTAAAATATTTTGGGGAAGGAAATATACAAAAATTCTGAAAATAAATACACCTGCCATAGGCCAAAGTGATCTTTCAGGGTAAATTATTTTCACTTTCTAGCAAAATGTGCCATTAAAATACACTATTATTAATAACAGGAAAACGTAAAGAAATCGGTATAGGGAAACCTGATAGTAATCGCTGCAGAATTTAATTCTGTGTATCATGATGTAAAAATATACAGTGTGTTCCATTAAAAAAAAATTAGTTTTGGACAGTTAAACATAATGAGATTCGACACCATATGTTTCTTTTTTTTTACGTGAATACTTACTTCGGTTACCTTTTATTTTCAACTAAAAATAAGAAGAAATAAGTTATTTATTTCTACTGGGTCTGATAATGTAACTTACCTGATTATTTCACTCGAGAAACTGATCTTCGAAAGCAATCTTTAAATAAATTCCTATGACCAATAAGAATTCAAAATCTTTATATACATATATATATATATATATATATATATGGAAAAAAAATCATACTATTAAGATTATTATCGTTTATGTTCACAAGAAACATTAGTAGGGGTCCAAGGTGCTACGAGTCGTAAACGTATCTAATAAAAATTACTGAATGGATGTTTATATGAAGTTTGTAATTCTACCGACTTCTTATATAATGTAATACTAATATACTAATACTATTATTAACAAAAGAAAGCCAAAGTGATGTTAACAAAGCGATAACGGGGCAAAATGGAACATACCCATAAGAACGTAGAAAACGGAAGTTTTGTTACATTGTTGTTACAAATGTTTTACAGTGAATGAACATGACAGCCATAAAAATTGAGTATTTAAGCATAAATAAAATATTGACAGACTAAATAGTATGTACGGAAAGCAGAAACAGGCATAAATACTTTCTCATAAATACTTTATATATAATAAACAGCACAAGAATCTTAATGCTATACTATACGCTTGCCATATTATCTCCAAGTATTCCCCTTATATGGATGCATATAACATATTAAATCCAATAAACGACATACTCTACAAGATTGGAAGTTCAACAAGATATCGCCTACGCCCATCAGGAGCGGCGTAATCTCTCGTACATCGGGACGATGGCCGAACTAAACGATGCTATACTAGACAAGATCTAAAACACATGCTCCTTTCCATACAAACTCGAACACTAAAACTGTCAATTTGCTGGAACTTAGATTTAATAATTTCGATAATTTTACGGTAATCGCTAAAGTGTAAAATTGTTAGGCGGTTTAATGGCAGCCACCGACTGCATTAAGGCGAGCTCTAGGCTCCTCGCCTACTGGATTCCATTAAAGGACTTAATTAAACTCTGTGCACCACGCAAGTAAATATTGGTGCAGTAAACGTTTAGTTTCAGGCCAGTTATCTACAGTTAATTTGCCCTGAAATTAAACGGTTGTGTGTGGCAAAATATCTCTGTTTTTGCTTTATGTTTATTTTTGTTAGAGTAGCTTGGAAATAATGCTTTTGTTTATTAAAAAAAAGCAGATGATTGGTGTGTTTAGAAATATTATTGTTTGACAAAATAAAAAAATAAAAACAATTTTATTCCTAGATTATAACTACGTATTCACATTTCACTTTGATAAAGTACCGAGAACAATGGTGGGAAACACAATAGAGTAAGAAAAAATAGAAAAATGAACAAAGTGATTTATATAGAGACATAACAGATATAGTCATAAAAACATTATTTAGAACGAAAGACGGATTACGACAAGATGGAGGGAGGAGCCCAACTTTACAGTGTTTATGGATCACATCATCAAAAATTGTAATTAAGGAACAAAGAATTTATTTATAGGTTACAAAATTTACAAATAAAAGAAACTTCGGAATGTGCCTATACGGATGACATGATTATGGCAGTAAGTGAAAAAGTAAAAGAGTTCTACAGGTCTTTGAGTGTGATGGTAATTATTTCCATGAATAATAATGTATTATTGCTTCTTAATAAATATTTAAATTTTAGCATCAAAAACCGCAGGAACTTATTTGGTTACCTGAGATTATAAAATAATAAGACAGTGTCTTGAAATACAACTAAATCAATAACACCATCATCTTCTCTTCAATGAGTGAATGAATAAATACGTATTGCAGCAACTGAAATTCTCACTAGATGTACGAGGGATTCTTTTTATATTTCGGACAACTGACACCTGTATCGTAAATTTCGGCCTTCTTGACAGTATACTTACTCAGAACATTTCGACGTACAAGCGATGTTTGTTACAGTGGCTTAAAAAAATCATCTTGGCCAAAAAATGGAATTAACTCGCGAACATTTTCGTGTCATTATTTTTTTACAATTTTCGACGTGGATTATCTCAACAACAGTGCATCGATGAACTTAATTCGGCATTTGGCGATGAAGCACCATCAAGAACTAGTGTATACCGGTGGTACGCCGAATTCAATCGTGGCCGTGCTTCACTCACTGACGAGTTTCGTGAAGGCTGTCCAAAATCAGTTGTTGTTCCGGAAAACATTGCTGCTCTACGTGAACTAATATTGAAAGATCGGCATGTGACATATCGTGAGATTTAGGTATCCTTGCGTATTAGTGGGACCAGCATACATTCAATATTGCATCGACATTTGGCCGTCAAAAAAATTTGTTCGCGTTGGATTGCACATAGTTTGATAATTGGTCAAGAAAAAGGCTCGTGTGGATTGGTCGAACGAAATACTCCAAAAATACGATCATGGTACTTCAAAACACATGTATGACAGCGTAACAGGTGCATGCATCTATGCCTATGAGGCCGAAAGTAAACAGCAGTCGATTGTATGGATCTTCCAAGATGAGCCAAATCCAACAAAATTTGTTCGCGCACGAAGCACTTCAAAGCAAATGGTCGCCTGTTTCTTCGGCAGCTGTATCATTGGTGTAACGTTAGACGGTCAATTCTGAATGGTACACAACCATTTGTTTGTCAGAAGTATTCGGAAAAATAAGGGAAACCAACTGCCGAAGACGGATCATGCTCCACCAGAACGAGCTCACACACATCAGAGAATTTTTGGCAACTAAAAAAGTTTAATTGATGGGTCATCCGCAGTACAACCCTGATTGGGTGCCAACCCAATGACTTCTTTTTGTTTCCACACATCAAACAAGAATTACCTGGTCAACGCTTTTCGATGGTTGATGCATTCAAAATGCATATTATGAAGGTACCTCAATCGGAGTGGAAAAAGTGCTTCGAAAACTGGTTCAAATGCATGCAAAAATGTATAGATCTTATGGAGAATATTTTGAAAAACAATAAAGACATGTGATGATGAATTGATGATGAATTTTAGTTTCTGTATTCCCGAAATATAAAAGGCATCGCTCGTCGTATGAGTGCAGTAGTTTTTGACGTATTTAGAGGTGTTCACTCATTCAAGTAATGGTTAGGATATTTTTATTTAGTCCTACATACATATTATCAAAAAAAAACCATACATTCCAAAATTGTAGAAGGAGTGTGCAATTTTCGAACATTGGTTTGATTCATTTAAACAGCTCTTCATTCTCTCACAACACATTCGTTAAGCCGCTTCCGCAACGATTACATAGCCATTTGCAGTGGAAAAGCTTTTTTTCCACGCCAATTTTACCTGCAATGTGCCTCTTAAACATAGTACGTTGCATTAACAAAGAATCTATAGCGTGAAGTTTAATCGCAGAATTACTATTTTCCCGTGGAGAAATTGACTTGTTTTTTTTGTAATCGACTGACTGTTAAATATTCTATTTTTTCTCTCTCACTTATTCCGCCCTCGTCTTTTTCTTTGTTCCAGTTCACCGCCTGGGTGGATGCAGTCATCTTTGTCTTCAGTTTGGAGAACGAAGCTTCTTTCAACGCCATCTACAATTATTTCACCAAGATGTCGCATTACAGGAATTCCACTGAAATTCCCGTAATTCTGGTCGGGACTCAGGGTATGTATGCCAGAATTGGAATAACTCACCTTACACTGGGCTGGGGTGTTTTAATTCTGTACGTTCCCTACGAAAACAAGTATGCATTTTAGTCGAATTTAATTTTTATTGAGTATCTCATTGTGTCGATAAGTAATTTGAGTTCGAAAATTTACTTTTGGTACAAATATTATGTGTGTATTGTCCTGGAGAATGCGAGCGCATCCCAAAATTACAGCAATTTCCGAAATCAATACAATCTCTGGGGCATCGATTATGTATTTGGTTCTGATGGGAGTTCCATGTTAGGTCACAGGTGAATGAAACCGTGCCTTTTACGATGTGAAAATTTAAACAACACGTTTACATAAAATCAATTATGCATACGGGCGCTTTCACTTAATATGACAACCCACAGACATATATTACGCAGCAACCCATGTTATATTTTAAAGAAGAAGCCCCTTAAATGATTTTAAGAATAGATAGATTAATATTTTGACATTTTTTGTATAAACAAAAGCGAACAATAAAGTTGTGTTTTGATTTATGTACATAGAAACATAAAACATATCCTAAGGATTATTCGGGTCTAAGACCGGGTGATTTTAATTGATTGTCGTTAAAATAAAACTGCTTTCCACGATGATGGTGTCAATACTGACATCCCGTGTTTAACGTGACGTTCGATATACCAATCTTTGACTGGTAACTTAGTTATCACATGGAGATTACGCCATGAATCCGCTGCCGGGCGTTAGATGTCTCTGGAGTTTTACGAAAGTCATTCTAGCGCGAAGTTGACGATAGGGATACTGAACGGGCAACAGGCATTCCTCTCTCGTACACTTATGAGAAGTCAGTAGCCCTGTGTGTGATCACAAAAGTATATTTATTTATTTTCGAATATATTTATATACTTTCAATTTTCAATCCAGTGATATGCGTACCTCAAATAACATAATAATGAAGTATGCCATCATACTAGGTAAGAGAATCGTATAATCATATAAAGTATGGGCATTCATTTTTATTCATACTGCGAACATTTTACTGGGGTACTTAAATTAGTAAATACATTTAAATAAATTTCATTGAAATATCTACACCAATGCATAACATATTTTTGTTTACAACAATACACAATGCAATGTACTTGAAAAAATAACTCATGTTCAAAATGTGCACCACCATTAATTTACATAAGCATCAATAATCAGTTCTGGACAGTGGCAGCAGTAATCGCATTTTTTTAGTTCTCCCATTGTGTGCAGAGATAATATATCTTTTTTTTAATCTAGCGGTGATAAATCTGGTGATCTTGGTGGTCAACGTCCCGTACTAATGATCCTGTTAGCATAAAATTCTTAAAAATAATTTAGAATTGCATGAGTAGATGCATTGTCATTTTGGAAATATCCGTTTTGAAGTTCTTCACCATTTGACTCATTAATAAATTGTGGCAAGATTGTTCTATAGTGAAGAGGTGTTACAGTTTTTCTTCTTCAAAAAAGGCATTGTATCACTTATTCTGCGGCATGACATCCCAACTAGCACAATAGGTATCTGGGAACGTAACTACGACTATTAAAATGACTTTGAAGTATATCCCGATATAACATGGGAACGTAAAAAGAACGTTCCTATTACCATATTACTACCAAAATGGGGAATATTTTCTTGGTAATATTAACGGATCTGCCTCGGTATATGGCTACGGTCGCTGAAACGTAGCAGAGTAGTTCCGGCGACCAGCAAATAGTTCATATATGTCTGACGTATATATTTCTTTCTTTCTCTCTCATGTTATCGTCTTACATTTTGTTTCAAGTTATTATTTTTGTATATGTACACATAAAGCCACCGGTGTTCAAAACAAAATGTTATAGAATATAAAATGAAAGCGTATAAGTATTTTAGAATGAAAAGATTACAAAATATTAAGTTATTTATGGGCGTAAAATTTAAACGAAAACCAGTTCACTGTGAAACTTGGGGACTATACTTCTAAATTTCTTATGCGCCCTTATAATTTTAATTTTTCCAAGATTCCACCATACCATTATTTTTCCAAGTTATTTTTCTATTATTCCAAAGGCAATAACCGATTGTAATTCAACCGTATATCACCAAAACTTTTTTTTTAAGAAATCAATCACAAATACCACCAAATTGCCCCTTATCTCGTAGAGAAAATTTTCCATTTGTGCTTGTGGCTGGCGAAACATTTGGCGATAAATTTACACAGACCGCTAAACATGCCGAAACAGTTATCGAAAACAAGTTGAACACCTCTCCGACACCGACACGGCAAGACCTGTAAAGAAGTGTGCGTATAAGGAAACATTATGAACTGCATTTGCCGGTGCCCGTTGCTGGACCAAAAAGTCTGTCGGACGGGGCTATGTGTGAAAGCTCTAATTTGCTTACATTGCATCCGGTGCCGTCGTAGTTATCGGCTGCGATTTTGCCGGTGTGTGTGGAAACGCCCTAAAAGTATATTTATATATTTTAATATCTTTATATAATTAAATTCTATATTACGTGTTAGATGTTGGCAGAAATCTTTTTGAAAATTGACTAACAGTTAATGTTGAAAAGTAGAAACTAATAATGATATCATCGTCGCGGAAAGTAGTTTCTATTATGACAACCAATAACCGTATTCGAAAATATTGTTTAAAAAGCGAATTTTAAAATCTTCTCCCACTCTTTTTGTATGGGATTGGCGAATTTGTTTTCTATTATATTGTATACCCTTGCACCTTTAGTCAAGTTCCAGTCTATTCGAGCGGAACACTGTTCTTTAAATGTAGTATTTATTTCCTTTCCCAGATGCCATAAGCGAGAGCAGCCCCCGTGTTATAGACGACACCCGCGCACGAAAGTTAGCCAGCGATCTGAAGAGGTGTTCCTACTACGAGACCTGCGCCACATACGGCCTGAACGTGGAACGGGTCTTTCAAGACGGTGAGTGAGTCACCCGGGACATTGTATGTTGTATGCATGAAGGCCGTTAAACGAAATTTCACGTTTCGAGAAATTATTAGCGTGCACCTTGCGGGAGCATGTAAAGTGAAGAAACGATATCGGGTAACGTGCAGGGACTTGCGCTGCGTAGCGTGTTATGCAGGTGTGCCTCTTGAGGGCACGTTCAGATAAATTGATATTGATGATATTTTAAAGCGTTTTCTTTCTGCAATTGCTTGGAGTTACTATGTAGAACTAAATTGTAATATGAACATTCTTTCTTAAAGTTTTATACCTAAAAAACTTAACATGTTTAGAGTAACATGAATATTAAACCATTCTTGTGGAACAACTGATGTTACTTAGTCTTTCTTCTCTTTTTTATGCAAGTATTATTCAACATTATCTAATGTGGTAGGAAGTAGAAAATGAAAATTTGTATGCTTATCTTTCATTTAGTGCTACTATGATGGTCAAAATCTAATCCAAATGTAGAAATGATGTAATAACCACATTATCGTTACCTTAAAAAAAGCACCAGGCAATAAATATGTTTTAGCAAATACAAAATAAGGATATTTATTCAAAGTATAGTTATTTATAAGCTTCCTTTTGCAACTTTCAATATTGTTGATAAAACGATTTTCACTTATTTGACTTGATGTGTAGGTAGTTGCACAATCCTCGATGTCCCGACAAAAACATCTTTTTTATATATTTTTTTATTTCTTAAATTAAAAACAAATGGCGAACAAATGAAAACTTTGTAGTGTGTGCTCCATTTATTTTAAGAAAGCCGCGTTGGAAATTGGTTGAAATCCGCGATAGATTTACGCACACGAAAAGAATATAATTATAACATAATGAATTTATGTTGGATAAAATGAAATATCACTGACAACTGCATGTTCTGTGTTTACTGTAATGTCATTTGCTCATTTGTCAAATTTAGTGGTTGCATTCCACTCTGATTCCGCTGCTTTCGTCTTCTATTTTCTATCAAATTGTTTGCTTATATTTTCCCTTTTATTATATTTTAAATATTGCCTCCAAAATAGTGGTTGTCAGAACTCGATTATTGCAGTACTTGATAATTTGAGGTATGTTCTATCTATTGAACGTGCAAATGGGTGTTTATTAAGAATTATTTCAGGGTGTTCAGTGTTTTAATATGGCTGAAGAAAAAGTATTGGACAGAGATGATAACCCATCAAAAAATTCTCATATGCGCAGTGGCTAAAGGTTAATGGCTTACAATCTATATTCGCAGTTGAAGCATGACAACTCGAAGTCGGTATCAATAAAATTGGCTGTAAAGCAGCTTGGACTCGGCGAAAAAATTAGGTGGAATATTGTGAAAGAAATTGATTTACGGCAAGTTCTCTATACTTAAGCCTATTTAATTTTCTATGGAGTAGCGTTCATAGAAATGCCGAATGACATTCTAACTAAACTAAGTCATTAAATTTGTTTAAATTAATAGTAGATATAGGACAAAAGATATTGCCGTCTTTCTGTCTACTTTTAAAATAGCACATGCTATTTCTGGAGAAACCTGTAATAATAACCTTTTATAACAGGTTACTATTACATTTCGGCATCTGCAAGGAATTTAGTATTGTATTTATGTTAATTAGATGCACAGAAGGAGCATTTATCTTTCATTTCTACCTGCTCACAAATGGATAGCGTGGTGGGAGTAATAGGTCTCAGATGTCGCGTGATACTGCACGTAATTATTTTGTTTTTTAAGAAATTTTGCATTCCTAGCAGCTGCTGCATATTTTACGGTCAGAATAGGCAGCATTGCGATCTGTCGGTCTTTTTTTATTTGAAGATATGCCAGTTACCAATAACATACATAAAAACGTAGAAATGCTCGACTTAAGTAAAAAGAATACTAAAACTTAACAGCACAAGAATACCTCCTAGAAACGCTCCTAAGTGTGTGTGATTATTGCATTAAATAAATTATTAATAAATTATGTTCACACCTAACTACCATAATTCCATTTATGTTATTTTTTAATACTTATATATAGCAACCTCTCATATTAGATAGGTATTCTATAGCGTTATATGGAGACATTTTTAGTGCTCCTAATACCTTTGCGTTATAAATGTAGATGAATTCTTTTTGGCACCCATAAAATTTACATTGGTGTTTCTCCAATATCAAGTAAAATCTTAAAATCTGATACTTCTTTGAATCACAACCCTCTGGATAAAAATACTCCACAGCCCATAAATATATAAAAACTAGATACAGATTTCAAGGATTTCAACATTCTGGGTCTCGAGGGCACCACCTGATCACAACTCTCTAGATAAAAGTACTGCACGCTCCATAAATATATAAATTAATAATAACTGGATACAGATTTTAAGGATCTCCACATTCTGGGCCTCCAGGGTCATTTGATCACAAGCCTCTGGACAAAAATACTCTACACTCCATAAATATATAAAAACTGAATGGAGATTTCAAGGATCTTCACATTCTGGGAATCCAGGGTCACCTGATCACAACCACCCCCTGTATAAAAATACTCCTCACCCCATAAATATATAAATACTGGATACAGATTTCAAGGATCTCCACATTCTGGGAATCCAGGGTCATCTGATCAGAACTCTCTAGATAAAAGTACTCCACGTCCCATAAATATATAAAATCTGGACACATAAAATCTCCACATTCTGGGCCTCCAAGATCACCTGATCACAACTGTCGGGATTTTTTTGTTTTTTTATATCACTCGTTCGCACAACCTCAGTTTAAAATTTAGAATATCTTTGAAATCTTCAAAATAATTTTTAAACGTTATACTTTTAATAAATTAAAGAAATCAACGGTCTGTGTCTCAGTAACGAAAAAACTTCTCACACATTTTTGCAGGAACTTTTCGTAATAAAATTATAGTAACAAGTCACCCACAACAATATTTTAGATTATTTTCGAAACATACTGTATAATTAGGATTCCGAGAACTTGTGTATTGTTATTTTCTTTGGTATTATTAAGGAAAGTGAAGACGAAATACAAAAATTGAGGTTCAAAAATTTTAGCATGCTCCTTCGGTTTCTAGAAAAATCTGCACCTTATATCCAAATAGTGGAAACACCCATGATCCATTTTGTATATGCTTAGCGTATTTTTCTTTCAAATACTTAGAAAAAACCGAATCCAACTATGCCATTACAAGTTCCTTTCTATTTATTACGATAAAATCACATCTTAAAACGCCCAACACCGTACATTAAGCCTTTTTACTATCCTAGGCCTATTCAAGCGACTCGCACTCGCTCACTTTACCTATACCACACCGACATCGACTCCCACTTTTGTCCGTACACCGAAACAGGTTGCTCCATTCTTCTTGCCCACGTGCAATCTCGCGTCCAGACTTCATCAACAAGGCCGCCGCGTTCCTCCTCAAGTATCCAGCGGGCACTTAGCAGTGGGACCGACGATCTCGAACAGGTTGTAACTCGCCGGCTAATCGTGTGCACACCGTGCGGGCAGGTATAAGCTCCGGAGCCCACGGAATCGACTTCGCGTTTCGTAGCGAGCTTGTCATCTTTCCCACGCTTGACCAGTCAGCGATAGGTCTTCTCGGTTCTCGGTCGACGAATAAGTTACCGTGTGTATGATGTGTTGTTGTGCCTTTAACTTCTGAGCGTTTCTTTGACGTGTTAATACGATTAGGTGCTTAATGGATTGTGATTTGCGTCGCCGAGATGGAATGCAAGTGTTTCAGTTTTAAAACGATAAAACAGCGTCTAGCTAAGAGCAGGATTTTCAAGAAATTCAGGCGTAAGTTACAATTATATCTCAAACAGAAAGGTTATTTAAAGTTTTGTTAAAATTTGTTGCAATAATATTTTTGAAATAAATGTAGTGTTGCACTTGATTTTAATATTTGCGCATTATGTATACGTTAACGTTATAAATATTACAACTACTTATTTCTAATACCTTTATCGCATTTTTTAAAAGCATATGCACTTCTCGGTATGTATGTTGTAACTAAATTATCAATTTCCACGTCATAAAAGTATTTATGTCAATATTATTTTTTAACTCCTACACAAGATCTGGAGGCATTGCTTTACGAATATCTATTTTCGGTAAACAATCGTAGAATCCCAAGACTTTTTTGTATCTTCAGAACCGCCATTGATAACTAGCAAAATCGCGGTGTCAAATTGCTTCTTGTAGTCTGCTTATGTTCTGTATATGTTCTATAACAGATTCACGTTCCAAATGAAAGGTCAAGAACAAACATATGGCCATCTCCATACTAAATTGAACGGTTATGCGACAGCCAAATCGTTCCTGATGATTGAACTCGACAACTGTGTCCAATTTAAAAATACATACATCGTACGTGTAATTTTATCTGGGTACTTGTGTCTTTAAAGGCGCTTGAAGCAAGTTCCCGTCGCTGAAGCATCGAAGAAAATTCGTGCCTAAATAACTATTAGAAATACAAACATTTTTTTACAACAAAAAAACTTTCTCTTTTCAAAAGCAAAGATGCTTGTACTTCACTGCTACTACATTACCTAGATAAATTCAAGTTTATTTACTCGTTAAAACACATAGGTATTAGTTTACGACGTTCCATTCATGTGACGACTTTCATTTATAGCATTTTTTTGACATGAAGCATTTGTTTAATGGCACCGCGCAATGTGGCCGGTTTCAGATTTCGTTTGCTTGTAAGCTGATCTGTGTTGTTGTTTTAAGAAAACGAATTAATAGCCTACTAGGTACTAAGATTTTCTATAACTACAATCAATTAATTATGTTAATGGGTTAATAATTTTTTAACAAAGATTAGCAATGTTTGACGATTGGAGTGGAAACCCGCACTTATGATTGTTAATTTCCTTTTAAAAATCCCTACATTTGTAACAATCTATGTAAAGTTTCTCGACTGAAGTTAGGGAGATCATCATCAGCAATTGACAGCAACAAGAATTGCACTTAATGTAGATGGCATATTCTGTATAAAAAACCTATGCATTTTACGTCGTATAGGGGCTTGCGTGTTCTCATCATATGTTTGTAATCAGTCATTTAGTTGTATCCTTTTCTTGGGGTTTTTTGGACTTGATAATGAACCAGTTTATTGCTCCTGTTTTATATTATATATTGTACGCTCTGAGCAACCCAAAGCTTTACTTGCTTCTTGAATGGCAGCACTCACATTTATAGTTTTATAAAATAATTTAAAACATTTCCAATCATACAAACCCATAGGGTTCTACATTACCGTCATACAAAAATTGGTGTCACGTTGGCAAAATGTCATTAAGTTTGATGGTAATTACTTTCATAAGTGATAGAGTATTATTGTTTCTTAATAAATATTTATATTTTACCATCAAAAACCGAAGGAACTTATTTGTTTACCTGATATAACTAGAATTTACTGATAACCTTGTTGAGTGTTAGTTGAGACTGGTATTAATTTGAAGTAACTAAAAATCATTTAATTGATACCTATCTACACTAGTTACAACTATAAAAATTGCATGTATTACGAGAATAAGGACAGAAAGAAGAAAATGGTATTTATTAAGGTAAAAGAAATGGTCTGGTTACCTACCACAAGCATTAGCGTTGCTGTTATCAGTTGCACTTAATCGTAGTTTGTGGTTAATGTTTAGTGTGTTTTTATCGTTAACGTTAAAAAAACATTTTTATACAATTAGGAACTGTCCTTGTAAAAACACATTTTACATTTTTATCCCTAGCAAAAGGTATGTGTCATTGATTACGTGTATTTGTTGCAATTAAGGCCCGATGTCAATGATACTATCTCCACCACCGACTCAATTAATTCGCTTATCTTATGTATGACGTAGTATGCATATACCTTTCTCGTTCTGAATGAGTTCTACCATACCACGAATCTTACTTGCTCCAAGAAAATTATGTATAATGACAATTGGAGTTGTTCTTCTTTTTAAAAAAGAAAATGCTATGTATTTATATCTTGCACATATAGCGAGCAAAATTTGTACTCTTTTAATTGCAATTAGCAATTCTAGCTGGTATTTCTTAAGCAGATTGTATACGGGCTGCACTACCTATAGTGATAAACGAATATTACGGAAACAAAGCAAATATTTAAAATTCGTAGCGGACAAAGTTGTTATGGACAGGGGGGAACACTATTATATTATGTTTAAAAAAATGTAGAATGCGTTTTTACTAGTGATGGGATAACTCGAGCGAAAAATAATCAACTGTTCGATAAAGTACAGATTGCAAGGACTGTGGGGCAGCACAGTTCACTGTTCGGATTACTCCTCCGCACATAGTATTAATTAATTCGGGACGACAGGTGTTTCTGAAGTACGTGGATTCCCATTATCAAGTTAATTAATTAGTACTTTGTGCGGGAGGAGTAATCCGAACAGTGTTTAACTGTTCAATTTTTGTTATGATCGAGACGTAAATCACTCCAATACTAGAATTGTCATTAAATCGCGTGCAACAATAACGTACATACATGTTATGACGTCATCGACTTTCTTTTTTTTAATGAAAAGTTATGTTTTTGATTTTGGTAGTACTTTTTATATCGTTTTCATCGGTATAAAAATTTCAATTGTTATATTTGAAAAAAGAAACGAGAAATTAGTCTTAGATGTCAAATATTAAAAATTCATTAAATTCGGAAAAATTTATCTAGTTACCGGTGTGTAAACAAAAAACATTAGCTACGGCAAATGCCGTGCGGTTTACGGCAAATGTCAATAAAATAAGTGTTACTACATTGCTTTTTGTAAACTAGAAAAACTATTTTATTAATAAAAATGGTGCAATTGAGCGAAAAACAGAGAATTGAAGTGTTAGTGATGATTTCTTATATCGACAGAGCTAGAACATTTCAAGAAGTGTGTCAACTTTTTAGAGAAAAATACCCGGATCAGTCCATAAATCAATCGACAATTAGTAGTAGAATTTAAAAAATCGGGAACATGGCGTTGTAAAGAATCTTCCAAAAACTGAACCTGCGGCGACATTAAATGAAGATGCACAACTTAATGTGCTACTAGACATTGAAAACAATCTACATTCAACTAGTAGAAACATTGCTTTGAACCACGATATAATAAGCCACACTTCAGTTCTGAAACTTTTGCAGTTCAAAAATATCACCCATATAAGCTGCAATTGGTTCATGAGTTCACAGAAGATGACTTTGATCGTAGGCAAGAATTTTGTGAATAAATGATGGAAATTTGCCTTCGCGATCCAATGTTTCCCCAGCGTGTTTCATTTCCGGATGAAGCTACATTTTGTTTAAATGGAACGGTCGATAGACATCAATTGTAACGGTCAATTGTAGATATTGGGCTAAGGAAAATCCCCATTGGATCCAGGAAATGCATACCTCAATATCCTCACAAAGTTAATGTTTGGACAGGAATGGTGATAAAATTCTAGGTCCATTCTTTTTTGAAAACAATTTGACTGGAAATAGATACATGCAATTTTTACAGTTGAAATAGATGCCTACATTATTCCCCAGTGCAATTAACCCTGACCTACGAAATAATACCTTTTGGTTAACTCCATGTGCGTACTTGGGCCAAGTTCTCCCAGGAAGATGTATAGGGAGAAGAGATCCGATGGAATGTCCGGTTAGGTCTCCTGATCTAACGCCATTAGACTTCTTTTTATGGGAGTACTTAAAAAGTAAAGTATACAACAATCGACCCAGTAATTTGAAAATGCCAAGCAAGGAATTCAACATGAGATTAGGTTAATATCACCTCAAACCATCGAGAATGTGGGAAATGAATTTTATAATCGTCTTCGGTATGGTCAGATGGTACAGGGTCGTCACTTTGTAATTTAAGAACTGTTATTTCTGTGCTTATTTTTGTGTTTGATGTTATTGTTAGAGTTTTTTTTTTCTGATTAATCAATTTAGTTTCTTTTTATTACAATGTTTGCCTCGCCAAGTCATCGTTATTACTCACTTTGAATTGAACAGATAATAAATTTCAATTTTTTTCCAAAAAATTTATATCATCGGAATTACTGAATTTATGCGGTACTTAATTTCCGCACTGTGTATAACGACTAATTATGAATATGACAGAATCGGCTTGAAAATATACAATTAATTATATTTGATGAAAGTGAATCTTTTGCAAGAAGATACAATCGTGATATATTTTATTGAACATTGATAACAGACGATTCAAAATGCTTGTTATAGAAATAAAGTACTGTTTCCGCAAGTGTGATACCAGTACATACTTTATTTGAATTTAATGAGTGACTACCCCGCATTTTTTCTCTTTCTAGTTTCTAGCCAATTCTATATAGGTAACCCATTTTACATTAAAATTTCATATAATAAATTTTGTGATATATTTAAACTGAAAATTTGAAGCGATCCATTTGCAAAATTAAACGCCGTTGTACTATATTTATAAATAAAATGAATGAATGGAATGTAAACACAGGGGAAAGTATTCTCGATAACACACGTAAATGGTCGGTGTAACATCATTCGAGTAATTGTTCTATTATTGAAAGAATTCGAATATCAAGAATTCGGGTAAAAAGTATTCACTAGTTTTTACTGGCGTCCTCTTTTAATAAAACCACAAAAAACATATATACCTTTTGATAGTAACAAACGTTTGAAAAAAATTTTATTCTACAGCGTGTCAAAAGATTGTTCAACAACGTCTGTCCACGTCCGCAACATGCTTAACGCCCACAAACTCTCGGCCTTCCACTCCGAACAATCATTTTCACGGGAACACTTCGCAAATGACTGCCACCCGACACCACCTGCCTTTAGCTTCGGTACCAGCGAACAACGGCTTCATACCGATCAATCAATCTCCAACGGGGAACCACATGTCACCTAGTCATAACCATACTCTCTCTCATAAGGTAAGCTTTCAAAATAAAACCCTTTTTTTTTGCTTAACGTTTTCATTTTAATTGTTTTTTTTTATAGGATTCGATTAATTTTAGTCAAATATGCGGAAGACAATCTCATACACTGTCGTCTTCCAGTAACCATTTACACCGACAATCAGATAAACCTGATCCCATCTACAGACATTCTGATGATAAGTGGAATTCATCCACGTCAACCTTAGGTAGTCACGGTTCTTCCCAGCAGTTGGTGCTGCAAACGGTTCCAACAGAGAATAATAACGTTACAAAATTTGCCGTTCCACACCCTGTAGACAATCATCAAATTTCGCAACCTCCACAACCACCACCCAAGGATTCAAAGGATCTCCCGACGCCAAGTTCAACACCTACCACTTCTAGAAAGAGTCGGAGGAGATCAAATTTGTTTGCGCCTTCGAAGAAATGCGACGACAAACTTAAGAACGGCGCAGATATCGGAAGCGGTCGCGTTATTCCGCTTAAGCAAGGTTACCTCCACAAAAGAAGCAACAAACCCTTAAATAAAGACTGGAAAAAGAAATACGTTACCCTCTGTGATGACGGAAGACTGACTTACCATCCGAGTTTGCACGATTACATGAACGATATACATAGGAAGGAGATATCGTTGCAGTATGTTACCGTGAAGGTTCCTGGGCAAAAACCGCGAGGGTCTAAGTCAATCATCACCGTCGCGGGTACTAATGGAAGCAACAGCATAAATGAAGGTCTAGGAGGATTATCTATATGCGGAGGAAAAGATAGGAGAACAACTGAAAAAGTTCTGTTAACAGCGTTTGAGGTAGTTAAAGAACCTGGGAGTAGATATGGGCAAGTTAGCGGAGATGAAGGTATGGTCTTATCCAACAGTAACTCTTTCCTGAACGGAGATATGAAAACGGAAACTCCTAACGTCAAGAAAAGGCACAGACGTATGAAAAGTAGTGGTGTTAAAAATTCTGAGTATGACGGTAAGTTGGTCTGGGTGTACCATAAGAAGAAAATGCTTTTAATTTTTGTATTTCCAGATTCAGACGGATATGAATTCTACATCGTATCTTTGGACAACAAGCAATGGCATTTCGAAGCTTTGAGTTCGGAGGAAAGAGATGACTGGGTTGCCGCTATCGAGCAGCAGATCCTAAATTCTCTCCAGTTGAACGAGTCATCCAAGGGAAAGAGACAAAATAACCCCATGGAGGCTTCCACTATACAGACAATCAGATCGGCTGTTCCCGGCAATGGATCTTGTGTAGACTGTGATTCACCCAGTAAGTATTAGAATAGATAAACTGATGGTTCATTCAATGCATTATTTTTCGTCCCGATTTTGGACTGTTATTTTTTACTACCATTATCTGAGTTTGCGTTTATAAGTGAATTATTAAATTTTTAATATAACGAATGTCTCTTTATAATTTCGGATTACTAAGAGAATAGGCAAGTGTACACTTTTATAACAAGGTGTGCAAATGTATCGATAGCGAAAACTTTTAATGTTTTTTTAGTAGCAATATCCATAAAAGTTTTCTTCAAATCTATTACATTTCATGTCCAACCTGTTTTTTTACAAATCCAATCAATTTCATTTAAAGAATTCGTAACATATTAAGTAATTTGGATTTGTTAAATCAGCAGTAGTAAAAAGATACCTTGCAATTTTCTATATATTCGTATATTATTATTATTTACCACCTTCGTTAACGATAGTGTATAATCATTAGAGTTGCTCAATAGCGCCAACGGGCAGTGGCGGAGATTCGATACAACCTTCAGTATATCTGCAGAGTCTCAACAAAACCTGTTCGGTACATATACGCTGTCGTAAATACTATTTCTTAGTTCTACGTTTGTTTTAAAAATGTTGCCTACGTCGCAAGTTTACACAATTTATTTCAACATATCTGTTGCAGATATTTAACAGATATTATTCACTTTGTGATTTTACGGAAGACTTAATACGGTAACTGTTGGAGTACATATTATAATTTATTTCTGACCGTTTATTTTATGAGTAAACTTTTATGCACCTGCCACTGGCTGTTGGCGCAAATTAAGCAACTCTGATAATCATTTACCTAACGTCATTTCAAATGCTTAGGGTGGGATCAAATCAAATATATTATGCAGTTGTCAGTCTCCAGTGTTGCCAACTCTGTTAGATAATTTTCCCCTAAAATGAATGTAAAAATACCCAACATTTAACGGGATAGTCAATCAATCAAATCGCAAACTCTGGGAAAAAATTCCTTTAAATTGTGATAAACCGCCAGATCTGGTAATAGTAATATATAGGGAGAATTGTACTCCCATTTTGTGCGAAATGTAAAAAGAAAACTTTTATTGCTATCCTCTTCAGGGTACTGCTGAGCGAAAACAAAAGAAAATTCCTGTAAAAATTAAAAATACTCCTTTATATATAAATCGGTATTTATCCATCAGCATGGTAACATTGAAAAGTGTATATGTGCAAGCCTGAATATACAGTGAGTAGCAAAATTATAGAACAAATTTACAAAAATAATCTTAAATTATTGTTTTTGCAAATAGGCCCAAACATGCCGTTTTCTATGGGTGCGTTCGCGTTTACAATCTGACAAATCGGATGTGTTATTCACGTTCGTATATAAGGTCGATTTGATCTGTATCACAACCAAAAGCGTTTGTTATTAACATCAGATTACTCTGATCGTGATCCAAACGGTCGATGCTTTTTGACCGACCGTTGAGGATTCTGACGTCACATATAACCTAAGTGTGTCAAGTTAACACTGTTTACTTATTTATCTTCGGTAAAATAATAATCTATCATAATATACCCGTTTCTTCGTGAAAACGGAATTAGTTTATATGTACATTTATATCGCAATCATTGTTGAAAAAAAATTCATTTGACATAAAACATCTTCACTAATTCTTTTACTCATGGTTTTATTATTAAAATTATATTTTAGTCAAAGGTTTGTGCTTCTAACTAACACATATAAAACACAACGAGAAAACCGACATAACCCCAAAACTAGCAAATAACAGCAGAGATGTGCTCATAAAAAATCCGTTCCGTTCGTTATTACAATCTAACCTTGGTGACGTCACATGAATCTAGTTTAATCCCTGGATTTTAAACGCGAACGCACCCTATATTTGACAACTGGACGTCACATTTGTTGCGAGTGATGACATCATCGATTTTTTTTATTTGTGTCACTCCATTTTTGTAGTTAATAATCTGATAGATTATTTAATTGTCAAATTGACAATATATATATATATATATATATTTGATCACATGTAGATTTATATTTTCACGTTCCTATACTCATGATTAGATGCATGATTATGCAAGAGTCTAAAGTTATTCCAAACTTATATTTCTCTGTATTCCTGATTGGCAGGAAGGCGGAGTTCGGAAATATTTATCGCGATAAAATTTCAATTTCATGGTAGGCAACCAAATATACACGGCCCACCAAAGCCTTCTATTTTAATGAACCATCAAGTTATATATTAGTGAATTACTAAAGCAATATGTTTGTGATGCAGTTATTCAAGTTAGATTTTGATAACTTAAATTTGTTACAGATCCCGATTGGGCTAGTTTAAACCTCGGCGTACTTATGTGTATAGAATGCTCTGGGATTCACCGGAACCTAGGCTCACATATTACCCGAGTTCGTTCATTAGATTTAGACGAATGGCCGTAAGTTTCCTTATTTGAAAAGGAAAAAAAAAACTCAGTACTGCTCGAGTACTAACGTAATATTTTTTCTTTACAGCCCCGGCCATTTAGCTGTGATGTTAGCCATAGGGAACACCCTTGCGAACTCGGTATGGGAGAGTCGAATTCAGAACCACACCAAACCGACACCGACCTCAAATCGCGAAGAGAAAGAAAGGTGGATAAGAGCGAAGTACGAGAATAAGGAATTCTTAGCTTTCTCCAATAGTTCGATGCCTCTAGAACAACAACTTATCGACTCAGTTTGCGGTTCGAATATGAAGTCTATCGTACTAGTCTTAGCGCAAGCGAATACCGAACAGGTGAATACCACCGTTGGGCCTAGAGATCTTAGGACGCCTCTACACCTAGCTTGCGCGATGGGTAATCTGGCTGTGGTGCAATTATTAATATGGGTAAGCTATGAAGAACTGCTAGGATTGTGGGCTGGTATCACTAATACGCAGTATCGGGAAATCTACAAACGACAAATTGTTTTAATAAAATTCGGGACATATTTCAAGAGCACGTCGGCTCTCATTATCAACCAATTCCCCAATAACGAAAGTTTGCACGTTTAAAAAAGGAAATATGTGCATCTATTTCTATTTATGAACACACTTATCCTAATGTATCCGAAAAAATCGGTCTAACCCGAATAACAAGTAGTTGTTTATTTATTTATCAGCGTTAGGCGTGCAACATCTGTTTGCTCGCATTTAAGAAAAATATACAGGTGTCCCTTTTCTTTCTCGATAAAAATATTCCTTAAGCCAGAATGTTCTAAAATTCCGTTTTCGCGATTTAGTAATGAACTCTTGAAACACATGTCCTCGAAACCTATGTATTAAATCCATTTGTGTGTGTGGATTTCCCGATACTGCGTATTATGGGTAAGCTAATCATTATGGCCCATATTTTTCTACTGACCAATAATAATAACGTTTCTAGAATAACGCTAATGTCAAAGCGACAGACGAAGAAGGTCGAACCTGTTTGGCCTACGCTAAAGCCGCCGCCAATATAGCCGCGGCCAAATCCGGAAGCAACGCGATCGGCGTTTCCGTACAGGCATGCAAACACCTAATCGATCTCCTTCTCTCTTACGGTTGCCCCGATGTGTCTAGCGGCCCCGGAAGCGGAACGTTGCCCCGGCGAAGAGGTAGCCAAGCGATGCCCGCGTCCTTCGAGAAACTTCCGTCGAGTGTCATTTAAACACCCCCGTCAGGAATCGTGCAATAATGGAACCTGTCTTCGTTATAACCGACAAGTATCCGACAAAGTTGTAATAGGTATTACCAAACAATCACCGAACGTAATTGCTTTTGGAAAAAGTATACTTCCCACGTAGTACCTTTCTGTGTAGGTTTCGGATTTTGTCGTACGATCTTCAAAGGAAAAATGTTTCGTGGTATTCGAATTCGTAGTTCGTGAATGGTCAGTGTAAATTTTTGCACCGTTTTTCTCACTAATTACATGCAATATTTTACCTGTTATTATATTTTCTTTAATATCGAATCACCTCTACCACTCAAAAAAGTATTATCCTCTACCGAATAAGCGTTTACACCTTAATAATACTACCTAAATCTAAGCAAAATATTTATATATATTATATATAAGATACAACAAAAAATGTTTTGTATGTGGTTTTTGTAATATTTGTACTTTTGACGTGATATTTATTCATCAAGCGCTAACGTTCTGCGGTTTCCTATTTAGTCTGTCCACTTTTCTTCTGTTAAATTACTTCGTTTTCGATTAAAATTCGATTAAAAATTGACTTTTATTTGTTATAATTATTATTTTCGTGTATATAATTTCGCCAAAGAATATGTATGTTTTTATGTATATAAAAGAAAAGAAATCGCTAGATTATGTACAGAAATTATATATGTTGTTCTTCCTTGAATAAAAATGTTATGCAATTTTTAAATGTGTTTTCATCAGATACATTCATATATGATGTACATATATTAGGGTTAAACGCAAGCTAGCTTACGAGGCCTCGATACATTGGAGAGACGTCATGTTGTCTCGTTAAAGTCCCTATGTTTTGTTATTTTTGTACATTTTAAAGTTACTATAGATCTAGATTGTTATTTTTTTTCCGAAAATAATTCGCGCCTTCTTTGGGCCTATGTAAATAGTTCAAGTTATATTTACAAAAATTTAAAAGTGAACCAAATCTTTGACGGAGGCTGTACCCCGAAATCGGGCTATAGTGCATAAACCGGTTTTGTTCTTGTACCAAGGTACTTTTAGACTCTGCCAAGCGATCTTAACTTTCGTTTTTAAGAGCTCTACATTAAGTTGACTCGTAACCAATTTTAACACATTTCTGAATATTCTATCGATTTGAAAATAATACACATCTGAAGTCCCACATCAATTCCATTTGCATTTATCCTTTAGCAAGTCATTATTTATTAGACTATCGCATAATATTATGTAAGTTTAATATGAAATAATTACATAAAACTTTTAAATAGAACAAGCTCTACTGAGCGATGGTGTTAGAATGCCTATACTTAAAACAAGTTCTTGAACGGAGACTTAATTAATTACAAATGTGAATAGTTTCGCCGACGCCTATCGGCACACACGATTCAGTAGTATAGTATATATAACCCTTGTACAAGGGTTGTAACGACAAAGGCCCTGTGATGTCCAATTAGTGTCATAAATTTATAATAATTCGGTGTCAATTTCTAATTTTCCCATTCAATATACGTAAGAAAATTGGCCATTTAAGATATCTACATTTTGTATATCGAAAAAGAGTCTAGGTAAAGGCTTTTATCCTTTTTATATGTATTTGTCCTACTTTAATCAAGGGTTTCGGTAGATGTTTTTGCGCCTTGTTATTCATATTAACAATGTTTCTTTTTTTCAAATCAGCCAGGAACAAAATCGCCTTTGTTCGGATACCGTCGACGTCAATCGGATATTTTCTCATCCAATTTAAATAAAATATTCAAATTGACAGTGTGACGTAAATTTTGTTTGGAAACCTGCAGTCTCGCCAACGACAAAATGTGAGAACGATATGTAGATAATTTTTTGTAATAAAATTATTGAAATAGAAAATAAACACAATATGAAGAAAGATCCAAACACATGTAAATAACAGAATGGCTAAAATTAATAGGTTATTTCTTTTGTTTGGAAACCTAGACAGCCTAAAATGATAAAAAAATATCATTCTTTTAATCATTTTACGCTGTTGGCGGCGCTGCAAATGTTTCCAAACAAAACAAATCGGCGTCATCACTTTTCTTCTCAATTACAAGGGCAATTTACTTTAAAATATACTAAATAAGATTTAAAAATTCATTAAAATTACATTAATTATAAAGCTAAATATATAGGGACTTTTGGGGTTTTGTTTTTCCTTTGGTAACGCTCTGCGAGACGTCAATCCTGGTTCTGAGAAATTTCGTGCGCGTCCCGTTTTTAATTATGAAAATATGTGTTTGTAGTGCGAAATTGTCGTGATTCGTGTTGTGAATTTAAAAAATAATCGGTCCTCGTGTTAGTAGTGATATTTTCGTTAGGATTTTTGTTTCTCTATCCGCTATGTGTAAATATACATTTAGAGGAGGATATGAAGATTTCCGATGTTGGAAACGCATCGCGTGATTTTCATGTAAGTATCTGTTCTATAATCTTTGTTAGTAATTACATCTTATATAAAATAAAATATTTTGATATTGTTACAGCCTCCATCTAACACCTAAAAGAAGACTCAAGGTAAGAATAGAATAGAATTGTTTATAATTCCCCAAATTGCATTACGATAAGTTTCCCGCTTTCAATTCGTGGTAGTTTCCGCAAAATGGAGGTTGGTACAAATTCTTCCGCGTATCGTGTTTTCAAATATAAGATTTATGTGTTTAATGGTGCCTTTAGTGCGGCAATTTTAAGTTGTAAATTAAGAATATTGTACCTTTTCCATGTTTTACACATATTTGAATTACTCCTGCAATTGTGAAAAATTCAAGTTCTTGTCAGAAGCCGGTTTTAAGATTTCATTCAATTGACAAGGTAAGCTCCTTTTTAAAATTGAATACGATAATTCGTCGTAAGCTATTTATTGTCATTTGTAATTAGGTTGAGCATCGATTTATATATGTTCATATTCCACTAATAAGGGCGTAATTGTGTAGTTTAAATCATATTTCTTATCATTTTTGAGTTCAGATACGTTCGGTACGGACCTTGCTCGTTAATTGCGACACGCCGGGAAATTCAAATTATACTTTATATGGAGTATAACCCTCATTTTTACTTAATATATGATTAATTAAAATCTATTTTTATATATCTACTACTAAAAATACTGTTTACATAAGAATCTGTAGGATGTATCGTTAGTTTGCCGGAGGCTAAACTATTTTCAAAGCTTCTTCTTGGTTATGTAATTAGTTATTAATTTGTCTTATTTTCGTTATTACGCTTGTATAACATTATATTGAGAAATTAAGCTGTATTCTTGTATGTATATGTCTTGTGTTGACGTAGTAGATTTGATATATATTAAACTACATCCCGAACTACAAATTCTAGTTCATAGGTGTCCCTTAGATTCCTTGGAGCACCGTTGATCTTTAGTTTTGGATATCTTGTATAGATGTCTTACTGTTGTTTGGTATCCACTTTTAGGGCGAAAGTATTCCATAACTATGAGCTTACTATTAGTATATATATATAGAAGGGTGTTACAAACGAAGTGAAAATTTGATGTAAGTAACTCTTCGGGTTATGAAGAAAGGAAATACTAGCATATTTCTAAAATATGATTAATGGGGATATCTGTATTCTCTTGAGTGCTTATGCAATTGTACTACCAGTGCATAGATGGCGCCATAAGTAATGTGATAACAGAATATCTAACAATTCTGTGGTTATAACCTTTGAACTATATGCATATCCCCGCGATGTAGGATCGCTTTCCTTTTCTGTCATATAGAATGTTATGGGGCTAGTAAGTCGCCATTGCGAAATAATTAATTTTTATGGTTTTTCATTTATTTAGGCAACTGAATATATTTATGTTAAAAAAAATGGGCCATAGTATTATAGTTTGCGATGTGATCTTTTACTTAAACACTTGTGATCAATGCATTTTAGTATATGTGTTATTGCGGTGTACGGTTGTAGTTTATACCTCAGTACCAACACGCAGTATGCTGACGTTTCGTAATCAGGTGAACCAATCAGAAAACATATTTCAGTTCTCAAGGACTCCAATCTAGTGTCCGATTGGTTCACGTCATCACGAACCGTCAGCAAGCTGTGTGTAGGAACAGAGCTTATGTCAGTTAGGATACTCATATTCAACTGTTTGATCAGACATTGTTGTACGGTATCTTCTTTTATCCCAACATGTCTGTCATTCTGATATTATTAGTACTAATAATTATTATTTGTAATCATTAAATAGCAATTTGTTTCTAAGAAGTTTATAAAAATTATCTCCAGACATTTATGAGCTGCATTAGGGCTAGGGTGTTAGATAAAACTCCAAGAAGATTAATGTAAAAGGATTTTATTTCACATAGGTACATAAATATGGATTGGTGAATAATGATTTATTATTTTCATGAATATATACGGAAAAGAGACTATGTACAGTACAAATAATCTATAGTGATATTTATTGACATCGAAATTGGTTTATTTTTGACTAACAATAAGGTAAAAGGTAGATTTTTGTCTACACAAATCTCTAGTCATTCTTTTCAGTCACGTGACTAGATAGATATCGTGCATCAGCTATATTAAAGTTACCATTAAATACGGAATTGTATTTAATGGAAAAAAAAATTGTTGCGATGTTGATATTACTTGAAGTAGTTTAAGATCGGAAGTACTTGAAATAAAATAGTTTATATTGGAATCGGTACTCACCTAGTATATCTTTTTTTAAATACAAATTGTTTTGTGGCATCCATCTATATAAGAGATCCACGGATTGTTGCAAATAATTGAGACAATTCTATACGTTACTATTTGCAGGGTAGTGTAGTTGGTACCACGTTAAGACACTGATAGTACAAAGGTCTCATTTGGCACGGTTCCTAGTTTATTATTAGAGGTGACAGTGACAGTATAGTCTACACGACGCTAAGAACGCTTTTCGATACACGTACGTACAAAATAAGGATTAGGACATCGGAAATCTGCTAATATCTAACAATCACAGTCAAGTTTCAGATTTGTAGTATCGATAATAATGGCTAGCGACTATTTAATGATAAATGGGGGGAAGTTGTAGGAACTAGGCGACCCAAGCCACCCTAGTCACCCTGTCGCTGGTTCCACTAGTGCCCGGTTGTAATGAATAGACGCCCGCCCCACCAACCACAGCTACGCTGGGACCCTGGGGGATGGCGGGCGGCTCGGATCAATCCGGATCGTATCTGCAGTCGATCCTCAATAGAAAAATGACCGCCGACAGTGTGATGATGGACAGGCCCAGTTCGACCGAGGCCAGGATCGTAAGATCCTTCTTCGTGTTATCTTTCCCGTCGTCGATCTCCAATTCCGGCAATGCGGTTAACGTTCGAGTCGCTTGAATAACCAAGGCAGTTAGGAAGGAACAAGCGGTGCCCCACAGTATCGTTAAGGGCACCGCTATTCGCACTGACGGTCCTAAAAAGCGTAGGGACGATCCTGGGAGACAAGTCGACGGCTTGTATCCACCGAATCCTTTCGTCGTGTGTAAACTTCCGGCTGTAGCAAGAGAAAATGTAATTACTAACTTGGCAGAGGATTAAAAGTGACAGTTTCATTTTCCGCTGAAACTAATGAGATACACCGTAAGAGACGTTTTAATTAACACAATAATTTAATTTGTTTTCCTTGTTTTTGGATTATTTATATCATTAAATTCCTGACGATATCATTGAAGGAAAAGGCGGAACAGAGAGATTCTAGTCCGCGGCTCTTAGGGAGCTACGACGGTGCGATTCTTCGAAAGCGCAAAAATCACGTGACCTGCATCGGTTGGGCAAGCGACTACTTTACTTTGTTTCAAACTCAAACAGCCCCGTAACGCAAATTAGTATTCACTGTGCCCGCTTCAGGTTCCGTAAAGAGTTTAACGTTGAAATTAAAATGTAAATTTTTTTGTTTAGTGTCGGCGGGTAGAGGCTATAAGGGGTTGCAGAAGTATGTTATTTCTGCGTTTGATGATTCATGAACCGTAACGTTAACCGCTATAAGAATATGCTATTAGATACTATGAAAACAGCAGCTGTTACATATCCGGTATATGCTTTATGTTGGTTTCACGGATTTTGTGCATTTATTATGCCACATAGTAAACGTACCTTGATGGTAAATATCGTTTATATTTTTATTAAATTAAAGGTTTGCGTTAATATCAACAATGCCTTTTACGTAGACAAAGTTTCTTGAATATACAAGAACAGAGCAATTTCATCTTGGATGCTGATTTCAACGTATTATTGTGAGAACCTTGCCAAGTCGTACGTATTCCGTTCCCTGATACCGGCAGTTATTGGGATACCGCAGTAGGGAGTGCGCTCTCGTCGGGTAAACGTCATAAATGTACGCGTGCCAGATTACTGCGATCAGCGCTGCCCGCTCGCTTGCGTGTGCATCCAGCGCAGGCAGAGTCTCCACCACATATAGTGAGCTTCACGATAAATTAAAATATCTTTAATTAGTACTAATCGGATTACAGTTGTTAGCTATTGTGAGTTTACCTGCCAAGGATTAAATGTTTGCAGATAGTGTTTGTCCAGTAGGGGGGTATTAGGAAAATTTAAAAGGGGCTACATACAGGTGCTGTTTTGAATAACCATTATCGTGATGATTACTACAGAGCATTAAACGAAATTCATAATAATTCATAATACACTGCACACAATGTATTTAACAAATAATTAATTTTAATGTAAACAACATTATTATAAAATCGGGCTTAAAAATATTTCACCTTAATGCCACCCTGCAGTGTTTACTTCGGTACTTAAGGATTCCCATTCCGATAATTTTTATAACCTCATTATCTTCATACAAGTTATTTTAATTTATCGTGATGCGTGAATCGTGAATATTACATTGGCAACTACGACGGTTTTTATACACATGTTTCACTCCTATTAGCAGATGTGAAATTTCCAACTGTGTATATGTTCATTACGATTTTTCTGCATATTTTGGGCCATACCCTCCCCAAAGTTGGTGAGTGACGGCAAACGGTATGAGCCTAATGAATGGTATTGGCCTATGAATAAAAAAATTGCATTTGCTTTTTCTTATACAATCAAAGTAGATGATTGAAACCCAATGAATAAAAACGGAATTACTGTCAGCAATTGCTTAAAAGTTCAGAAGTTGCTTCAAGTGAGAGCTTTTTCTTAAAAAATAGAAGCAATTGCTTATATGCTTAAAATGAGATGAATAAGTTAAGGAATTGCGTTTTCTGGTGTAGCAATTGCTTTCAAATTTGTAAGGTAGGTTGACCCCTGCATCATTCGCTTGTACAGTCAACTTTGGTTTTCTGGGGCACACACCTAAGTTCTTACTTATTTGCACCTTTTTAAGTATGGCTGAATATATGAATGTGCGAAAAAGAAAAATCCATAGTGTATGCAAAAATTGAAGAGACGATGATTTCAGAAAGTTATATCGGTTTGACCGTGAAAATGTGGAGTGGTTAGCAAATAATGTTTTGTCTGATACTTGGTGAAAGGCGAGGTGTTGCACTGTCACCTATAAATAAAATGGAAGTCTTTCTGCGGCAGTTGTCGGATCTGCCTTCGTATTACAATTTTTTTTTGACAACTGTTTTGTTTGTGGTTTATTAAAAACGACTTTATGTTCCTTTAATTTGTGGACAAATATTAACTGCTTGTCAATTTCTTCATCACTTCCACTCGAATCTGCCATATCACAAATGTAGTTTTTTTATTTTTCACGAAAAGATAACTAGATAACAGATGTACTGAATCTGAATAACCACGTTGTCTCTCCTGCAAATTCGGCACCGCAATAAATGTCTAAACTGTAAGAGTAAGTTGAGACTAAGTTTACAGGTCCAGACATGTTGAGTACCTAAGCATTGCTTCAGAGATCTAGGAAAGACAGCATTTGCTAAAAAATCTTATTCATGTGAAGATCTAGCAATTCCTTAATTTTTATTCATTAGGCTTGATGCGTTCTGCGGATTTGTCAGAGCTGCCTGAAAATGTCTGGTATAGGTGTGTATAAAGTGATACATGCTCAAAGACGCAAAGTGGTTTTTAATGTATATAATTGTTTTTGTAAAAGTAAGAATATATCAATATAGGCGAAATAAAACAATTGTGTCTGAATAAATCGGTGTGTCAGTGCGAACAACTACGGCAGATGGTTAGGAGAGACTTATATCAAAATTGCCTACGAATTCCATCATCCTGATAGATAGAGTTACTTCATTTGCCCCAACAGCCACTGGCGGGTGCATAAAAGTTTAATATTTGGAAAAGAAGAGATATGCTTCGTTATCTAGTAAATGTAACGGTAAATTACATAAAAAAAGGTAACACATACATTGAATTAAAATTTTTCATAGTGTCGTGTGCGGCCTTTTTTTATAGAATGCTGTTTGCTATTTACGCGACGTTGACAATCCCTTTTAGATCAACACATTAAAGAGATATTACAAGCTACACATTGAATTTTAACGTCATCATAATTTAATTATTATTTTTACATCCTTATATCCCCTATATCCAACATTGTGTCTATATACAATATAGTAGTAATCAAATTATTTCTTAATTCAGAGTTCTTTGAAAAACACTTGTACTTCAATCTGCTCACTGTGGTGATTACAAGCAAGGCGTATCACTGTTTTCTTAATAAGATTAAATACAGGTAGAAAAAGGAAACGCGACACGATACAAACTGAAGAACGTGAGCAGAAAGTGAGGTTATGTGGTTAGTTTTGTTTCGAGTTGCCATTTTCTATTACCTTTTACAGAAGAAACTAAATAGATTCTGTAGCAATCCCGAAGCGCAATTATGAATTAATAGAAACAGTAAAAGAAAAAGGATTCCTTCGAGCCGGATTTGAACCAGCGACCTACGGATATCTTTTCCTGCACGTTTCAACTACAGTCCACCGCTCTACCAACTGAGCTATCGAAGGCTGTTGGAAGCCGTCTTTTTACTTCGGTTCTGCTATTAAATCATTAATTTCATAAATGCAAGTATCAGATGATTCTTTTTTTAATTTTATTATAACGTATAATAATTACGTCAGGAAAGAACAAAGCTTTTAGCTTAATGGATCTGACCCGTGGAATTCCCGATACCGTGCATTAGGAGCTAACCCATTTATCTTTTTAATTAATTAATCTCGCCAGACCAAATTACATCGTCCACACAGATAGATATATATAACATGCAACCATCCGGGGCAGTTACGCATGATTCGCAAACTTTGTAATCCCAATAAAAGTGCCCTTATCGCTACTGACCAACTCCGCGGGTTTGCCCCGTTGGTGGGGTCAGTGTAAACAGAACATGTTGCCCGTAATTATTTGCATTGCCTTCCTTTTAGGCCGTAAACTGCCAGGACACCAGCCAAAGTCATTAAAGCGGCGTCCACTGGAGTTTAGACTGACGCAAGTGAGGAATAATTCACTCGAATGGGATAATTTTGCCGATTTACCTATTATTTCGAATTGTATTTTCTCCGAGTTTCATTAGTATAAGCACTAAATGGCCTGAATGGATTAAATGTTACGAAAGCAGAATGCTTGTAATGGCAACGTTTCACATGTACGACTTTAAGGTTGTATCAAAGTTATTTTAGTAATTGTGTAAATAGTAATAAGACAAAGTTAGTTAAGTTTCAACGAATGCAATTAAAAATGATCTTATGCGCAATTTTAAGCAAATATTTATATTACACTACAAATATATATTTTTAATAGTTCCTTGTAGAATATGTTATGAAGTAACTACGAAATTACATAATTCTTAATCACATTCAAACTCATAAGGATACAACAAAGGTAAAGATAACACGCAATCAATATTGCTTCAAAAACATACGCATTGAAACGTATGAATTACGTAGTTAGATAGATACACGTTGACCATTAGTTTATGGTCAAAGGTCAACAATTGGTATGAATAGAATAAAATTTTTGCGGACATTGAAAAAATTTATGATCTAGCGTAAATCGAAAATGGTTATAAAAATCAGAAAGCATAATATTCCAAAGAAAAGAAAATTGTTCTAAAGTGGGCAGTCAAAGTACGGTAAAGTTCCAAACCCATCAGTGTAGAAGAAATGGGAGTTAAAATCCAAAATATGGGATTATGGGAAGCCATTCAAACAATCACCGGACTTCTGTCAATATATCGATGACTATTTTGAATTTTAATTTTAATATAATAATTTTTAATATCAGAGCATAATTCACAATGCAAGTCAATAAATTGACCTGATATAATTAATAGAAGTACTTTCCTCCATTTTTCTCTTTTGACGTACAGAACCGTGGCAACCAAGTGGGGGCTTTGGGCATTGGGATGCATGGAGCCCTTTCGAGAAAAATTTAAAATCGATGTTAACGGGAGTAGGCAGGCTGGGAGAGTTCTGGAACAAAATACCATAACATTTAACACAGGGGTCTAAATTCACTTTCCCGTCATCTTGGATTTCATGATCTGTTACGGCAGAACGGCTGGCCTATATATTGGAACAGCCACCTGTTGCAATAGAACGGTTATCCGGCGGAACAGATAACCGTTCTATTGCAATGGGTGGCTGTTCCAATATATCGGACAGCCGTTCTGCCGTAACAGATAACCGTTCTATTGCAACAGGCGGCTGTTCCAATATATCAGCTAGCCGTTCTGCCGAACAGATCATAAAATCCAAGATGGCGGAAAAGTGAATTTAGACCACTGTGTTAAATCTTATGGGATTTTGTTCCAGAACTCTCCTAGCCTATCTACTAAGAGGAACGAACAACATTAGTGCCGGTATAATTTATTTTTGAAATTTACGAACAAATGCAAACATACTTAAAAAATCTATACCGATGCAAGAGGTATTTTCTTAGACTTTTGAGTGCCAAAATCACGTTGACTTCTTGCAAATCTATTTCTTCAAGCACCTGGCTTTCAGCGGCAAACTGTTCAATTCTCTTCTGAAGAATTGTAATTCTCAATTTACTTCTGATCCTTTTCAGGTTTGATAAGGACCCCTCTCCACTACAGTTAGTGACCATCATGCATAAAAAAATTCTAATTGCATTTTCAATATCCGGAAAAGCGTCTTCAATATTATTTTCGTTTAAAAGATGATATCATACTGAAATACTCATAACCTCTTCACTCTCACTACTTCGGACATCACTAAAATATTCTGTTAGGTGCATTCCATCTCTAACTTTTTTGTGCTAATGTCAGTGTAATGAATTTTAGCAAATTCGTCAGAGCCGCAAACAATCGATTCTTAATTAACGGTCTAGTTGACCAAGCAAAGAATTTATCATTTCCTAACAGTAAACAAAACAATTTTTAACAGATTAGCTAAGACTAAACTAGCAATTAGCTTGTAAACCTTGTAATAGTGGTCGAATATTGCAGTGATTCAAAAAAATTATCATCGATTGCGCTGCTGTCGCTAAGGTTTGAGGCCTCCGTTGATCGCAGGGTCCTACGCTTAGCGAGTCCATGCGTAAAGATGGACCTGTAGACGTAAGATAAGCAAGAAAAGTTTCTTCGCCACAGAACAGAAAAAAGAACATAACTTAGACCAATTTTGTGGCGTCCTTTTATAACTTTTAGACGCCAGAAGCTAAGGAGCTGTGAGCAGATTTATACAGCAAAGGAAAGGCATTTCTCATTTCGAAAACTCCACCTCATAAAACTCCTCCTGAACATTGAATGCGGCACAAAGGGAGCACGGGCTGTCATATACACAGCGCACATCATACGTAAAGGGCTCTGCATAATTCGCTAGCGCGAAAACGAACCACTTTAAATGCAACGATTCCGTGAAAAATTTCCGAGAGGTGAATGAATCCGCCAGAGCGGGCGTTTCGATTCGTCGAGTGCACGTGATGTAGGTAGTATTTTTTGTATATCTGGTAGATGAAAATGATACAAACGCTCTGATTTGGTGGAATGGCGCGTTCCTATTGAAATTTATCAATGTTGAGGAAGAATTGGAGATAACAACCATTGAAAGGTAAGTCTTCAGATAAGAGCAATATACGTCGTGTACATAAGTGTTCAGCATTGCCAACTTCATTATTATTGGAGCTATGACCAACAAATTAGTATATTAGCGGCATTCGTTGTTTTGATTGGTATACTGAAAACCAAAAAAAAACATTTCGTTCCTGAGATATTCAGAAAAACACTTTTGTTTAAATGGAGCACCTGTACATTTTTATATATTTTGAAAGAAAACAATATTATGAATAAAAAATTGTTTATACATACTTATTTCTCGTAAATTTACAATAAACAAATAAAATGCAAAAAAATTATCAATTATCTATTATTTTCTCTTATTCTTCCCTAAACTTATATATATATAAACGTTTATTGTCTAGTAGACCACAAAATGGCAAGTCATATTCTGTTATTCTATTTACGTTATATTACATCATATTAATTAATCCAACTGTTTACAATGTAGTTCTACAATAAATATTTAAAATATCCACCCCAACTATCAATGCAGTATTGCAGCCGTTCTTCAAGCGATCGGCTTACGTTTTTTAACGTTTCTGAATTAATACTCGAGAATGCTTCTCTTACAATTTAAAGTAATCGAAAAAATAATGCATTTCTGTTGCAAGTCGTCCTGTATTCAGTTTTGACAACTTTGAGAAAATGTCACTTTGCTATAAAACTTCCCGAATGTCAAAAATCTATTCACGTAAAAAAAATTCAAAATTCGTTTGCAGTATACAAGACCTTAACCTATTTTAGGCCAGTGGTACGCCAACGGATTAGGATTTTTTTGTTAAGTTCACTTAATGATAATAAAATGAGATGATAATATAGGCCACCTCATGATTTCTCATCTCAATACAGCTCGCCGAAGCTGTAGAATTCGCAATAGTCACACAATTTACATTTGCAAAAAGTACAATTACACACCTCATACTTCGTACAATATCATTAAACATGAATCGTGATTTTCCCAGTGGTTCGTTCGTGCACCAACAATTTTTCTACTGTTTTTTGTATCAGATGAGGCACAGGTAAAAAATATTTTAATGTTAATGTTTTTTTTTTAAGGTAAGCCTTTTTGTAGTGTATATTAGTTGAAATTGCTAATTATTTGTCAAGTGTTCGAAAATAATATTTCATGTTTCCTCACAGTGGCTCGTTTATGCACCAGTGTTTTTGGGGTACATATCAAATTTTTATTTGTTTTTACAAGTGCAGTAGATAATAAATATTTTCAACCTATAGTGTTCGTTTTACTGACTTGAATTTTGATGATAATTTGTATATTACAGCTTTTCATTAACGAAGTATACATTTCCTAACCGACTTCGTAATTACAAGACAGACTATTACACTATATGAACTTATTTTAAAAGTCTGTAAATGGAAAAATGCTATTTCTTTCTCCGCAATTTTTATTCGCAACCGACTATGCCCTCCTATATCCATCTACGTGTACAGAGTTTTAGTAATCCCCGGTGACGTAACACACAAGAGCCTTTATTATTCCGGTCGCGCCACTCCCTTTATTACAATTCCTTTTGCTCCTTTCTCTGCGGGTGTATTTTTCATCCATCTTGAAGGCTTAGCTTTATTACAAGGTACGGGGGAAAACTGGGAGTGCGACAAATGACGGCGCGATAAAAGTGTTATATGAGTTAGGACAGGTCAAGTGGTCTACGGATTTGCATAGAAATGAGCAATTTTTACACGTTTTGCTTGTCATTTTCGTAACACAATACTTTGGTAGCTAGTCAGGATATGTAAGTAAAACCTTAAAACCATTTTAAAGAAATGTACATCTACATATACGATGAGCTCTTTATCCACCCACACTCTGTCATTTGATATGTGAAAGGTCGATTTGCAGAACTTTGTTCTTTTCGAAGTTCCATTACTGCTAATGGAAGCTTAGGTTTTATCTTTTATCCTATCAAATTTGCTAGCGTTCTCGTTAAAATTAATTGGTTAGAATCAGTGCGAAGCGTAACACAGAAGAACTTGCTGTGCTCTAATGGGAATAGGATACACATTCATTTAGTACTGATAGTTTCTGTTTGGGATACGAGTTATTTCAGAGAACGAATGATTTTTTAAAGTTTACTGTTTTCTAATCAATATTCCCCACAGCTTAATACACCGTATCCAAAGATAAGTGTTCACTATTGCTAACTTCGTTATTACTGCAGCTTTTATACCATTTTTCCATAAAATAAGCAATAAACAGATTTACATTTATTTTCGGAAATGCCTACAGGATCACTTTAACTGCCCCACCGAACAAAGATCCTTGACAGGTAGACAAACAGAAACCCTCTTCATTCGCTGCAAACAGAAGATATGCATTTAATTATTCGAATTCTAAATTAGGAATATTTAATCTCTTTCTTATTAAATATAGTGATGTCAGATATCATTTTAATCCGTGTTACCTTGCAAAATTTTCTGAACGAATGAATACGTAATTAATCCGTGATTCAAACACAGTAAAGCTTTGTTTTCGTATAATATTTTTAAATGAATATTTGGCGACCTGTGATTGGTGACCCTTCGCCAGTCCAGGTAATTTTGTAACTCTTCTTCGGGAGAAAATTCCCAAATACCAATAGCACGTGTAGTTCGCTTCGGAAGTTCGTTCTCGGCTACTTGCTATACAACAAATGATCTTCGTTCGATCAGGACGGGAGAGCGGTTTGTTCTCCACCGGCTAGGACATTAACTGATTTAGTTTCCGTCCGCCGAGGACACACAAAGTTCGTCTCCGTCCGACCGCGACAAGACAACACCTCGTCTTCGTCCGACCAGGACAAGACCCGGAGCTCTTCCTCTCCATCCGCCCAGGACAGAATAAACGGTCCATCTACGTACGATCGCAACAAGACAGTGTTGCTTTTGTTATAAGTACCATGTGCTACGCGTTAGGTGTTACCTTCACCGCTTCGAAATCCATTCTTCAAGTTAGAAATCCCTAAGTCGCCCATCCAAGATTCACGTTCTCATAAATGGTCAAACCGCCAACTATTTCAAATCGTATTGATCTAAGTTCCTTTTATTTTAAATTCTTTTTATTTTAACGTTGATTAACATCAACTTGTACTGTCACAAAAAAAAAAATGTACCCTTACCATCTCGATGAGTGAAGAACTTCGGATACGTATTTCGGCAACTTGACAGTGTTCTCTGCGGTGCAAACCTCCCAGAGTGCGACGTCTAACATTATCTTCCTTCGTAGATTCTGCTGAGAATGGCAACTTAGTTGCCGAAATACGTATTCGGAGTTCTTCACTCATCGAGATGGTAAGGGTATTTTTTATTTGTACTGTCACAGCCGCGACTAACTTGCGCGATACAGTAATCACTAATTCCGGTTTATTCATTACTTATTTAAATTTCTAATTCATTACGTTTTTTTTTTGTTTTGTTTTGAATAAATATACTTTTTAGGAGACGCTACTGTTGTTTTACTTTATTTAGTTACCAGATTCCTCAACCTCTGTTTACCAATTACATTATAAATGATTATTTGATATTAGGCATATTTTATCCCGTTTCTATTTTATATTTACCACGTCAGCAAAAATAATTCAAACAGAAAATTACTAAACACTTTGCTCTGCCTAAGCACAAAAAAATTTTTTTCGCCTGAACAAACATCCACCCCAAATCATTTGTAATAATGCTAAGGGTATTTTTAGTATTATTTTATTATTTCAAGCCACCGTATCCTATTATTTTATACAATTAAACGGGACAAACATTAAAATTAAAGTACACATAAATAGAGATGAATTATATAACCAATCCCGTTGTTGACTAAATACACCGCGTACACAAAAATATTCTGTATATCTTTTAGTAAGCATATGACATACCTGCTGCCAATATTGTAGCTACCCCAGCCGGTATTCCTAACCCCAAATTGAGTCGTCCTTTCTCCTCGATGAATCCAACGGTGCCCATGATTAAGAACGTGATGCCGCACACAATCTGGAAATAGAAAAGGTCCAGCTAAAAACAACATCTGATATAAAATAGAAAACAAAAAGGTGGGAAGTCTAAAGCATCCAGGTTGTGGAGAGCTCTATTGCATTTCATCGTCTATTTAATGAAGTCCCTCCACCTCGACGCGAGCAGGATGCGGCTGCTCCGATTAGAGTTTTATTGCTGATATGCCGCGCTTCAATTCCGTCCTTGTTTTAAGAGAAGAGTACTCCGAGAACTAAATGCGAATTAAGACAGCTTCCTACTTCATTATATGCGTTCTTCCTAATTAGGGAGAACTAATTAAATCAGAACATATTACGGTTGGCGTGGTCTAAAATTGGTTATCCCATTACAGAGAAAAGTTCTTACAAGGGAGAAATTGAAAGAAAAACTTAAGGCGAACTTTTTCTTTAATGAGAGCCGGAAATACTTCAGCCTCTTGGCTTTTTGTATTTGTTTCCTATTTTGTACCCATTTACTATTCCACCCATTCCCAAATCTTTGTGCCCTGTACCAGTCTGTACGGGTTCTTGGCCGGTTGGTCCATATAGTCCTCTATCGTCACTTCACACAGTCTGCAGCTTGGATCCTTAATGTCAACCCCAATTTTCTCTGGTTGTCCCTTGAGGAGACCTATTACTGTACGAAGGTGATTTCTACTAATATTTAGTAGTTCGTCAGCCTTCTCTACTGATGGCTCCTTTAATAATGGTTTTGCCATGACTTTGCCTGGTTGCATTTTCCCAGTATTCTTTATGTTGTTCTTGGACTCACTTTCGCGTCTGCCTTCGCACTGTGTTTTTAGACACTCACAGGGCAAATTCTGGGCCCACATATAAAGACGATGATCCTATCTTCGCTAGCTCATCGGCCTTTTCATTCCCTACGATTCCCGAATGTCCAGGCACCCACAACAAAGTAACTTTCCGCGAGCATATTTAGTTCCCGTATGCATTCCTAAGCCAGTTTTGATGTCACTTTGAGGTTCCATAGTGCCCTGAGTGTAGCCTGACTATATGTTGCAACACAGATCCGCTTATTACTATAAGCCCTTTTATTGCTTTCAATTGCGCACTGCGATATAGCGTACACCTCTGCTTGCGCCACCGTGGTGTATTTTCTAGTGGGATGGTGATTTTCGTATCCCCCACCTCGCCATATATTCCAACTCTAGACCCATGCTCGGTCTTTGACCCGTCTGTAAATCAGGCCAGCTTCCCGAGCATGTCACAGTATGCTAAATTTTCTCAGCTTTTCCGATTCGTGGTTTCCACCTCGAAATTCCTGTTAAATGTATATATGGGAATCATGTAGTCTATCTTCATTCCCAATAGGTCTCCTCCACATGATCGACAATTTTGTTGTGCCCCAATTCTGCATATCTACTGCTCGGGGATTTTAGCAATCGGGAATACTCTATTCTTGCCTCCGCCATTATCACCACATGAAGCGGTGAGAGGTTCAGAAGGGATTCAATTGCTGCTGTCGGAGTTGTCCGGATAGCTGCAAATACGCAAGCTGAGATCGGTTGTAGCAATTTGTTACTACGCTTTTGTCCACCATACCAAGGGTGCATATGTAATCATGGATCTAATCACGGTAATGTACGTCTAGTACATCATTCTAGGTTTTATACCCCATGTTTTTCCATGGGCTGGAAGTGTTGTCTCTGTCTTAGTTTTGATTGTCTGAAGCTGTCTGTTCCAAGTAAGCCTTAGGTCCAAAATGACCCCAAGGGATTTTACGTCCCCAGACAACTTTATTTCTTCAGCCAGGAGTGTTTCCACTTTGGAAAGGTCAATGAAATATAATCCAGAAAATCGCTTTTTTTAATTTTGACTTATCAAATATACAGTATGCTGGCGGGATTCATAAGTTTCGTTAATCGAATCAACATCGATTAGTGGAACTATTTATGGTAAAAAAAAATTCTCTCCAGCAAAATAAAAACAATGTTTAAAAGCATTATGATCTAGGTCGTTGTATAGGAGAAATTGACTATTATAAACTGAATTTGAAAATACCGTTATTCTTTTTGTTGGTATCAGTGCGAATATCAATTTGAGAATTTATAAAGGTAATTAAAGGTTTGTTTTTCCGAATGCCCAATTTTTAAATTTTAAGAGCACTTTTGTTTCCTTTTACTTTCTTAACAAAAATTATTTTATTAAAAAAATTTGTTTTATGGCTACATAACCGTACTAAAGGTGTCTCAAGCACATTCAATGGCTACATTAAACAGCTGTTGATCACCTGAAACACGTGGTCTCCATGTAAGGCTAACTGCGTCCGACATACGGTATATTATAAAAATTTATTTGCACAAAAATGTTCTTTCTCAGCCACCAATAAAAAAACTTAATCCATACGACTAACATGGCATCTGCGAAACGATAAAAATGTATAAAACCATTCCGTCATCACTTCGTGGCGAAATAAATTTTTGTGTACAAAACATTGTGTAGTATTTCTTCCATAGAGGCGCAAGTATTTCAAAAATCAACTAATAAGTGCGGTCATGCGTATAAATCCACGTGAATACTTATTTCGGGGGTTTGCTTTCAAACGCTAGCCCCAAGGAATCTGGGTAATTTGATTTTTTGCGAGCATAGAAGAGATTGAAATGCCTATAGCATGATTCAAATTATTTTATAAAAATACGTGCTGGATGTACATACATACACATATAAGTATATTATGTATCACTCCAAGCAATACACAATTTAATTAAAAATTAAATACTTTTACTGTTTTAGAATCACTTAAATTCTAGGCTATTAATAACTGCCAAATACTGAAATTACCAAAAGAACTCGGCGACACCACTCTGATTGTTATTAAAAGAAATTCATTTGTTTTATAATTAATTTATTTAGATAACAGCAGCAGACGTTTCCAAAATGGAATTTCACGTTAAGAAATGGGGCTATAGAGTACCTTATTTCCCTTTGTATGCTTGTAATGAATCGAAAGGGTTACCCGCATTTATCATTAAAGATTCACTAAGCGAACAATGCTGGCATTACAATGAATTTATATAATTGTTAGTTCTTTGTTTTGTGAATTCCACTGAAGGAGCTGTTACAGATGTACTAATTAACTTAAATACTACACCAAATTAAACTCACTAATACTAGAATCGCCGAACAGATTCAGTAATAAAAACAGATTCAGATCACCGCGTGATTTGTACGGCTAAAATGCATTTCAGTAATCAGCGGCAGAGATCGTTTGCATTAGGTAAACTATCAATTGTTTGTTACAGTACTACAGGCAGTTGCAGGTGTTTTGGCTGCTTTTATTTCTTTAGGACAAATTTCATCCGCCCAAATAATATCAGAGAAAAAGGATATTGTTGATGACGAAATGAAAAACTTAATTGGAAGAATTGTTTCTTCATTCTAGTTTAAAAATGAACCGCGGACTGTGCAAAAAGTCTGCCCGATTTTAAAATAACGACGTTCAGCATGATATAAAAGGAATAAAATTTTCGGTAAGCTATCAAAGTTCCGTAACTTGCCTTTTTCGACATAAATATTAATGTTAGATATTACATGTTTCATAGTACCATGTCTATTATTGATCAAGATCTTATCAAAAGATAAACCGCAATAGCATCTTAAAAGAAAAAGAAGAAATTATTGCGCGGAGAAGGAGATACCTACGTCAAATTATGCAATTTCGTCTGGAAGGAAGGCCTTTATATTATTTAAATGAAACATGGGTGAATACTGGGCACACAGTAAGCATGTATGGACTGATAAATCTGTCTTGACTGCAAGCATTCATAGAGGGTTTGTCTTCGGCCCTGAAACCACCTCGGCAAAGAAAAACGCCTTTTAATTGTCCATATAGGATCAGACGAAGGATTTGTAAAAAACGGATTACTGCTTTTTGAATCTAAAAAACTGGCGATTACCATGAACATATGAATGCGGAAAATTTTGAAGAGTAGTTACAACATACTCTCCCTAATTTAAGAGAAGATTCAGTAATTGTTTTAGACAATGCTCTCTACCACAGTCGGAAACTAAACAAACGACCTTCTGGTAGTAACTCGAAAGATGGAAATACAAAAGTGGCTAAAGAAAAACAATATTCCACACGAGGAAGATATGGTTAAAGCAGAACTTTTAATACTGGTTAAAGAAAATTCTTCTGGGGCTGCTAGATATACCGTTGATGAGTTAATAGAAATTAGCAACAGAAAGGTTTTCAGACGTCCACAGAACCACTGTGAAATGAATCCTATTGAGTTAATATGGGCAGAAGTAATGGGGATATGTTGCTAGAAACAATGCAACACTTAAGTTAACAGATGTGAAAAACTTATTTCAACAGGTTATTGGTAATACATCGCCAGAAAATTAGAAAAGGGCGGTGAAGCATGTCATTGGGGTAGAAAAAGAAATGTGGGATGGATAATATCATCATAGAATCATCATAGAATCCTAAATAATCTCTAGAAGTGATGATTCATCAACATTGTCGCATGAAAACGACTAATTGCTCTTCCCATTGGACTTCTATTATTATTACATTACTATTTATAAAATGTAAAAGTTCTCAACACGAATACAAATATTTTATTTATTTAACATACTTCAATTTATTTTATATTTATAGCCACTTTGAGTGTTTATTTGTATTTATGGATTTTAAACAGAAAATTCATCAGTTTATTTTTTTAATAACTCATATCAGAAAGAAATTTAAAATATTACAGAATGATATGTGAAAAATGAATTCCTAAATTAATGCGATCACCACTATTAGCGGACGCGTTTCGACTTACCAAGTCTCATCAGCGCTACTAGGTGAAAATTGCATTAATTTAAACTCATGTATATTCTGTAAAGGTAGTACCTATAATGTATGAAAGTTCTGATGGAAATTCCTCGTTAATTCATAAGTTTGTTGCAAGAAACTTACGAATTAACGAAGGAATTTCTATCAGAACTTTCATACATTACAATTACACGACACAGTTTGTGTTCATAACATCTGCAAAATAGTTTATTCGTTCATATTGAGGATTACCACATGCTATTTTATAGAGACAATGCATTTTTAACACATTTTTATAGAAAAGAATATTCACAATTGCATATGTCAAATGCCACAGCGATATCTGTTTTACCGACATTGATCCTTGAATGATTTTATGTGCCCGTGTACCATCAGCTCCAACCATAATGTCCTGTGTCTGACAGGAGTGTAACCGACCGCTTCACGTTCAACTATGACATTACTTATAGAATGTGAAGCGGTCGGTTACACTCCTGTCAGACGTATGACTTTATGGTTGGTGCTGATAGTACATACGATGTTGACCTGATCATGTGAACCAAACGTGATCACTGAATCTATTCGGCGATTTGAGATAAGGCCGGTTCTGCAATTGTGGGACAAAACAGAATAAAGAATAAATTTACCAGGAATAATATCAAAAGCTGTTAAAACTGCAAGCATACGATGAGCTGAACAACACTAAAAATTTAGGATGGACTCCTAGTGTAGCCATGCGTTAAAAATCGCCAACAAATTGAAAGTGATAAAGTGGTAAAGTGTTGGTGGGAAATTAAGTGGACAAAATTTCAAAATTTAAAGCCGGTCCTTTGGGTAATGCAAATTATATTAGTATAAATTGCAATAGTAATTTCAAAGTGTTAAACATACTTATATGTAATTTGTTAAATAGAAAGATATCAATAATATTGTATTAAAAATTACAAATGTTATTTAATTGTCAAGAAAAAAAATAGTATCGAGTCATCTTCCGTGACAAATATCGATTGGGTTTATGGGTTCATGATCATCGTAAAATGGTCAGAAGACAAGAAGAAAGAAGAAACTTACAATTTACTGTACAGCCACGTACGGTTCTCACTCAACGTCTTATGGTGAGAGAGTTTGTCTTCCGTGGAAGCAGATCTCGTCTAATAGTAATTCAAGGAACATTAAACACGATTCGTTACGCCAATAATATTCTTGAACCAGTGTTAATACCATATTTTCAACAACTGGTTAATCCAACTTTTCAGCAGGATAATGCTCGTGAGTGCCATCATGGAGTTTCTGGATAATGCTAATGGCCATGGCCTGGTTCGTCTAATCACCAATAGAACACGTGCAGGATATGGTAACATCAATAATTTACAACCAGCCCCATATTCCTTAACAAAGGATTTTAGAAGCTTGGAATAGCATACCACAGGCTACCATTGATTCGCTAATTTCAAGTATGTTCAATACATTAGCTGAATGCGTAAGAACCAGAGGATGATCGACGCTTTATTAGTGTTTCTATCAATTGTTACGACGCTATCTTGCTGAAATCGTCTCTTAATTCGATTAAAGTAAATATTTCGTGAAAATTTCATTAAAATATAGGAACGTTTATGACGGCCAGTATATTTATATGATGAAACCCTACAGAATATTTAATTAAATTAAAAACATTGAGAGAATTTTATTATCAGAATTTGTAGGCGGGAAGATGAGAATCTAGATTTGATTTAGATTAGATTCACGGAGGAGAAAAAGGAATATTTAAGGCTTTAAATGCGATTTTTGTCAAATAAAAGCAATGTACGATAAACAAGTGTTTAAAAATAAAAATCACTCAACAAAGTTCCACAAATTCATTTATTTCAGAAGGTAAATTGTTTTAATTCAATTTACTATGAGGTTGTAATAGTAGTATTAAAACCGTATAGGGGGCGTAGCTCAGATGGTAGAGCGCTCGCTTAGCATGCGAGAGGTACCGGGATCGATGCCCGGCGCCTCCAACAATTTCTTTTTTTGTATTAAAATACTTTCTAATAGCATTGTTGTTAAATTAAATTAATTCCAAATAATTTTTATTGTAGAATACTTCAACACTCTCAAATTAACATTGGAAAAAATGATTTATACATCATTTTCTTTCACGATAAAATCCTGACCAACTTCAACTCAATAAACACACTCTTTATTAATTAATATTTTCTGCAGGAGGAGTAATCCAAACAGTGTGTTTATTGTGCTGTCCCACAGCCCTTGCAATCTTTACTCAACTCCACAGAAAACATAACAAGGTTATACATACGATATCGGTAGATGAAAGTTTCGTATCTGAACAGTTTCCGTAAAGTGATGGATTGTAACGATGATAGATCAGATATAGGAAAGGGAAAAGAACGCTCAACTAACCTGCAGCACTCTCAGGCGTAATACTGTGGCGAAAGGGTAGGTGTAGTCCGTAGTAGAAGCGATTGGCCTGGTATCCAGAGATTGGTCTAGTTCAGCCGGCGCTACCGTCTCCTTGAATCCCGACAAACCTACCTGCAACAAAGTTTGTCGGAGTATAAATTTTGTGTGAACATCCAAGTACACCCGACGAAACGCGAGGTGACATCATAAGAGCATCATCACAATAAAAGGAAGCACTGTGTGTGTATGTTGAGGGAAAGTTGAACGAGATGAAGTGCTTTGGCGGTGGCGTTACTTACTCAAGAGACTAAACGCATTAGATGGAGTTAATGTGTGTATGTGTATATACATTTTAAGTTTGAGTTAAAAGCGTATTAATGCTTATGTACACTGCATGAGGATACATTAACTTTATCTAAAATTGTAGAAAACATAGCAACAAGAAAAGTTGGATCGCTGTAATAATTCAAATATTACATTGGCTGCATCTAATTGGCCAGTATAGCGCATTCTCACTTCGTTTATTATACAAATAATCTCAAAACACCGCAGGCTGTCTATTGAAATTCGCTATTCTGTAAATTCTAATTAAAATCCTTATGTGATTCTAACTAAATCTATTTCAGACAAAATTAGGGAAAATACATCTGATAAAAAACATTCCTAGTTATTATTAATTATTAATTTAAATGTTGGGTGTAATGTCTACAACCACCAGTAAGGTATGAAAGTTATCTAAGTGCGACCAAGTAAATGTGGCCTCCGGAAAAGATGCGAACTAATACATTACACGAACTTGACAAGTACAGTCTCAGACTGCGAACAGTAATGAGTAAGCTTATTTTAAGATATTAAAGCATTCACGCAAAAGTGAGCAAGTCCTTATTTCGCGGATTTGAGTTAGACATCATTTCAGACAGAAAATTTTGATCCGAATAGATTACAAAACAAATTTCTACTTCCCAGCGGCGATATATATACCAAATATACCAAATCAAACAAAAGTGTACAGGTCCATACATACACTCGTGATACGCTTCAGTCAAGCAAATGTTGACGTCCTTTGCATGGAAATTGGATTTACTGATGTATTCATTCAAATACAGTACAAGTCCATTGGTAATTACTTTCATGAAGGTAATTGCAAATATTGTACATAGGTTTAAACCTATCGGCGGGTAGGTAAACTATCTGAAAATATATATATTAGCCTCTCAAAAATCCATATAATATTTCTGAAATTTCAAGAAGTTTATGTTTTGCTGAATTTGGAAAAGATTGGAAAACTGATCCGCACATTGCAATTTATTTACATATGCCGGCGTCGGCAAAGTACCTATCAGTACCTATCTATCTGTCTATTAGCGTCAACTGCTGTCAATCGTTATCGTCGTAGTTTTAAAATATTTTTAGTTAAA
>JARFOC010000269.1:712620-750021 GCA_031763485.1 Osmoderma eremita | reverse complement strand
ATTTAGAAAGTCGCTTAAGCAGTTTTTATTAAGCATTTCGTGCTACAATTTAAATGATTTTTTGTCTTCAACTATATGGTATTGATTTGATAGTATTGATTATTGTATTTTCTATATATTTTATTATTATATTTTGTATTTTTATGACTTATTTCAGGCTTATACAGCATATTGTAGTTATTATGTATTGGAATAAATTGTATTATTATTATTACTATTATTATTATTATGTTCATTTGAGCATCTTAAATTGCTATCAAGCTAAATATTTAGAACCAGTGAAAAAGGTTAAATATGTTTGTTAATTTGACTAACTTCAAGAAAAAAATATGTATGTTATATTAATATAACCTCAAAGAGAACCACAAAAAAATACTAAACTAACATACATGTTTAATTATCATCAAAAATAATTGAGCTCGTGCTATATTTGCGAATAAAACCCATTATCTAAGAATTATTTTGCGCAATGAGTGTAATTTAGATCTCTCATTCTTTCTTTTGCTTTATCTATATAGCACAGTAATAATGGTATACTTTATTTCATTTAGTCTAAATAAACTTCTAATCAAATGTATATGACTTGAGATGTAATAAGACCTTCAAAAACCAGAATATAATTTGCATTCAGTATTCGCTTCGCAATAAATACATTTTTACTTAGTAATGGACCTCAATAAACACCTTTTGTTGTTTGTAAAGTGTCAAGTGAGATAAATATATTACCCACTCAACATGCTTCGAAAAATTTAAATATCCACATGTACACTATACAGGCACAATCTCAGCAAAGTCAACAATGGAGAAATGTTTACCCAAAACAATTGGAGATATGCGCAGGACAATCCGACAACTACATACGTGAAGAGCGGCACAAAATAACTAAGGAGGATATATTAGTGAGGTTCGATGTCGAATCACTGTTCAGAAACACCGGCAAAATCATCAAACAACTAGTACCGCAGAGAGTACAAGAAGATCTAATCAACTTAGCAAAATTTTGTCCCAATACGACCTGATTCCTAAGGAGCGGACAGTACTATGAACAAAGAAACGGCGCGGCTATGGGTTCGCCTCTATCACCAATAATCGCGAACATCTCCATGGAAGCTTTCGAACAAGAAGCCATCAGTTCCAGCAGGAAGAAGCTTAGTTGCCGGTATAGATATGTCTACGATATCTTTGTGATATGGCCAGTACTATGAACAAAGAAACGGCGCAACTATGGGTTCGCCTCTATCACCAATAATCGCGAATATCTCCATGGAAGCTTTCGAACAAGAAGCCATCAATTCCAGCAGGAAGGAGCTTAGGTGCGGGTATAGATATGTCCACGATATCTTTGTGATATGGCCACACGGATCAGAAGCGCTGAAAGAGTTCCTGCAACATATTAACCGACAGCACACCGATATTAAGTTTACCATGGAGATCGATTCCTGAATGAATTGGTTAAACGCACCGACAAGGGCGACCAGAACATTGACAGATTACTGAAGTGGAACAGGACTGCACTATATAACAAGGAACAGAAGACAACAACATCAGTCTGTTGAAATTGAATCTGTTACAATGCTGCGTTAAACCATACAGGAAAGAAATGAAATGGTACCACCCTGGTAACTCCCTTAAAAGAGTGTACGTTATATTTTGCTTTGAAAATTTAAAAGTCACATATTTTTACTTGTGGGAATTACTCAATATTTCTTATTGTGAAGGACGGTCAATTGTGATTCAAATGTGTTTCCCGTTATCACAACAAAGCAAGCTTTGTTGTCTACAAATTTCCATGACCTTAATTATAATTCATGCAAAACAGCTCATCCATAAAAAATTATATTCCTGTGCCTTATTAGATGCATGAAAAAACATAAGATCCATAATTGTGGCAAATGATTAGGCGGAGAGGTGTGTTATAACGCGAAGCAAACGTTGGAGTCTCATGCGTATTATGGGCGTTGACTTTGCAGAGGTTATGCCGGTATAGACATTCAAACAAAACAAAGTATTTGAGAGACGAAACTTAATTATCCCTAGCATTACGATGCATGAAAGCCAATTTACGACATATGAAAAGTTACTTACCGACCACATTGCTGCAGCATTCCGTGGGACATACTGGTAATGCTATCGTTAAGTCGGGCAGTTGGTCTATTCTCAAGCCATAGCAGTATATTTTCCAGCAGAATGAATATGAGAAAATAGGGAGTGGCCTGTAAAAATGAAAGGTAAACAGTCGCTATAATCAAACGCAAATAGATGTAAAGTTACATTGTATTTATGTATACACCTTCCTGTTTAATATCCATTACTTTCCCTGTTGAATTAAGATTAACCAAACAATGTATGCGTCTACTAGGAAATTTGCTTGTTTATTTGGGTTAATTAACGCATAACTCTATACTTCCCGTGGTATATGCGCAAAATCGACTGATGAATACTGCGCAATTCGTATACATTATATACATGTCATATTATATAGACTGAAACTGTCTTTTGACCTAGGTTATTTAAGCTCATTATACGTTAGTTAACTTTATTAATTAATTGCAGCAATTTCGTTTCAGGTAATTAGTATGTGCATACCACGGCTAATACAGCATCGTTGCATATTCAACGTTTAGAGACAGTCTATCGATCCCTACGCTTATTATACACTCGCTGTATGCATTACAGTCCGTGTACATAGCACTCAATGTGTTATGCGTGTATTACATGAACCATATCTGCTGCGAGAAGATGATATGCAAATGCCGATAGCAAGTAACGTAGAACAACAAAAAGCCACAGATAAAATCTGTTTACGGAGTTACTTCAATAACTTTGGTAGAACTAGAAATTATTCTGCGACCTTTCTATATGATACTTTTTGAAAGTGGCAGCTTATGAATTTTAAAAATCAAATTTGATCTGAAAGATCGGTGTAATTATTTTGCTCAAAACTGTAAATTAGTAGACATTGATACAGCCTCGCCTTTGTTTAGTTTGGCTGTTAAATTCGGCATGCATTTTCTTGTAAGACGAACCATTCCGCAGGAGTTTGTTTTATGGCATGTGTACCAATTATCGATGTACAATGAATGGCCTTTCTCTAAATACGACTTCATAAGATGTGCCACAACTGAACCGGAGATACCTAGATCTTGAAACTGTTCTAAGTTTGCTGTTTTACCAGTATAAAAAATGACATCTAAGACGTATCCCGTTTCGCAGTCGAATAGAAGGAAGAGTTTGATGCCGAATCGGTAGCGTTTTGATGTATTGTTTAAACTGTAAGCGTCCTTTGAAAAGGACTACTCTCGTCAATCACAAGGTTTACGAATGGGAAAAAACATTCGGCAAACAGGGTTGTCACTTTACGTGGCACTTCTCGTACTTTTTGGAATGAATCACCTTGTATCTGATCAACATTGCTTGAAAAATGTAGCAGCCTAAGTATTTATAGAAAACGACTTCTGGACATTACCTGCGGAAATATAAGTAAGTAACATAACAGCTAAAAATACATAAAATTTGTCCTCAACTATTTCTTTCCATTTTAGTTTTGTATTCTCTTTATTTTCGGAAGCAAATCTATTAGTTTCACGTACAATAAGCCCCACTACATCTGAATTTACGAACAAAAGAAAGTAGCTAAGTGCATTTGATTTGTCATGTATTGATTCTATATGTGCACCAGAATTTGTGTCGTTGAATACATGTATTGTAGGCTAGAATACATCTATTATAGGCTTCCAGTTTAGTGATAAAACTTCTTTTAGTGTATTGTGCTTTTGAGTTTTAGGTTCATCAGCATCATCAACTGTGACATTATCATTTTGGTCAAGTTCCATTTCATCCGGGCTTTCATGTTCACCATACACAGATGCATCGGTTTCACTTGTTTCGTATTCATTCCGATTTGACTCATATTCACTCTCACTGCCTGTGAAGGTTTCTTCGTCGGGATCTAACCACGCTAAAATTTCTTCATATTCAGCTGCTGTCATTCCATATAGCCCTGTATATTCATCCTTACGTTTCCTTTTGCCTGCACGACTACCCCGCAGAACTTGTAGCAGCTCCCACACTAGCAGCCATTGCGCATACATCTCTTCTATATTGCAGTTCACACAATACTAAAGCATGTCATGTCAGCTACCTCATAACCTAATGTGCCGCAGTTATACGGCAGTTGGCCAGAAGATTCTGTCTTAAGTACCGTATTTTTCCGACATTGCGCTGATGACCACAACACAAAGCGACAACTATATGCGGCTGTGGTACAGAAAAGATTAACTGTACAGTATAACTTTCTTAAAATAAGAATAATGATATAATTTATTAATTATTATTAAGAGTTTCTTCTAGTTTCTTAGAATTTCGATCATATCTTTCACCTTCAAAGTTTCAGGTTCAAGTCGCAATCGCATAATCGAAGATTTAATTTTTTTTTCTTCTCGCCAATACCCCAGCAGTTGTTTATGTTCAATGCATAATGTTACAGAGTGTATATACTGAAATGCAAATGAATTGTTTTTAGATATTCCGAGCAATTGTGGAAACCGAATTGGGATTGTTTTCTTTCGCTACCCTACCTTGTGGATGTAATTTCACAACTATTCTAATACTGGGTCCAACGTTCAAATAAAATACCAATCACAAAAAGCAGGTTGCAGAATGTGCACGTGTTTTTTTATTTTTATTCGACAACAAAGTATCACTTCCTGGTGATATACAAATAAAATAATGAACAGAATAAATTATCCTTATCAAATATATGTAGGAAAAAAAGAAAATATTTACTTTCCTCATTAGAACTTGAGCGTTTGGGAGATATTGTACCCAATAATGATGATTGGTCATTCCTACTTTTCCACTGTTTATCAAAATAAAGAGCCTTATCAATTTAGCTCATATATTTTACTCTGTATATAAGTAGAAATGGTGTATTTTGTATACTGGGTGCTTAAAGAGGGTCTGATATTCCGCGGATGTATAGAACGCTTCGAAAGAAACAACGAAGTCTTAAGTCTATTCCAGGAATAGAACTGATCTTGTTAACAAATATACAGTGTGTATATCAATCGTATGTGTATAGCTCGTCCCAAGCCTAATGGTACCTGGGATGCGTGAGTGGTGGCTTAATAATAATAATATATATAGATATATATTAAGCCCAACAGTACAATACCAATTGCAGGGCATAAGAATCACAAGTAAATATAACAAAACAACAGTTGCAATGCAATATAGCAAAAATAAATAATAATATATTATATTATGCTCTAATAAGCATCAATATGAGAAACTGTGACATATAACTTAAATAACACTATTACGCGCTGCACCACCCAAGAACGCATCCGGGCAAACCAGCAGGAAAGACAAAGGCTCTATAGGTACACAGTCAAGCAATTGGCTTACTGAGCAATTAAAAATGTCGCAGTCAGTGCAAAATCGATTGTAAGAACTGCAAACAAAGTAAATAGGTGCCTTCAACAACAAATTTGTGTGAGCTTGAGGCAGGTAGAAGGTGCTAACACTGCGGGCAGACATTCGCGGGACGCAGAAATTCAGCCTTCCCAAGAGGAAAGGACAATCGATAGCATTGTGAAGCAACTTGTGCAGCCAGGATAAACCAGTTTTCACTCTTCTTGCATCTAAAGACACAACAGAAAAGGTATTAAGTATGTACTCATTAGGAAATCCCCTACAAGAGTATTCACCCTAAGCGCTGCAACCAAAGATATTTTAGAAAGCGCCTCTGTAGCTGTTCGATGGTGTTCCCATGAATATCATAAAAGGGGTTCCAAACTATGGACGCATACTCCAGCTGTGATCGCACTAAAAAAAAGTATAACGATTTTAACGTGTATACGTTATTAAATTGCCTACATGTGCGTAGCATGAATCCCAACATTTCGTTTGCCGATGAGACAATACTAGAAATGTGCTGCACAAAGCATAGCTCCCTGTCGAATATGACACCCAGGTCCTTCATGCTATCAGCTCGATGAAGAGGCATAGAGGATATGCAATAAGAATGTAAAATAGGTGACGTCTTTCTAGAATACGTCACGACACTACACTTAGCAGAGTTCAAAGATAATCTATTAACACTGCACCAGTTGGAAATTCTGTCCAGACTTATTTGCAAATTAACACAATCACCAATAGATTTCACCGAACTAAAAAAATGCATATAGACTAAAATAACAAAAACCATTATTATTAGGATTTATAAAAAACTTTGGGCGCCCTTATTTTCGGCCGCCCATTTGCGATGCACACTTCGCACATATGGTAGCGGCAGCCCTGTAGGTAGTAGATGTTTGTAAAAATTTGAATTGTAGTAGTTTTCTACTCATCACCCAGAAAATAAAGCAGCTAAATGACACAAGCCGGACTTCTCCAGTGTCTAGTTTTTTACCTGTAAAAAAGCTCTGTCTGCTATTTTGATTTTATTACAGTACGTTTCCAAAAATAATAGTCGATCTCCCAAAACAAACGGGTTGTTAAATAATATTAATTTTACCTTTATATTTAATTTGCATTGTTTCTCTGAATTGCTTTCAAGAATTAAAAATGTATTCGACTGTTGTAGCTTTCAGAGCGTGCTAAATCAAATTTATTCTTTACTTCCTATACACTCTTCATATGATATCCTATATTCATCTCTTATTGTGTTTTCTTTTTCGTGCAAGGCAAGAACAACCGAGAATTTTTTTCCGATCGTTTGAAATTTATCTTTATTGTTATGTACGTATATATTTTAGGAGGTATGGATAAAACGATAACGTATACCGTTATCAAACACGATCTATATGTGTGCACGTTACTCTCAATGTTAACAAGCAATACCTTACCTGCTGTATAAAATTCGGTACTTGTTGAATTGTCTCATAGGTCGTTTCCTCCGGATCGACGACATAAAACATCCGCCCGAGACCCTTGAGGGCTCGCACGGAACCACCATAAACCCCGCTCTCCAAGTCTTCATTGGCTAATTTCACGAAAACGCTTCGCACGTATTCGCTATTGTTAACAGACGAATTCCAATGATCGCTTGCCATTTTGGCACTGTTGGTCGGCTTCCGAACCGCGCCAAACCTTGGATATTTTTAGACGAAACGCAATCACTACGATGTCATACCGTTAAACGTATACCGAATAGAATATTTATCCCTAACAGCGCGATTACTGCGAAACGAACGTGATATCTTGAACGTATCAAACGATGTATGCGTTTGTTATTAACTAGAGTAGTGTAATCTACCTCCTTGATCTTGTATTTATATGTGATCGATGTAAACAAAGAGTGGGGATGTAAACATCGTGACCGGAGATAAACAGGTAGATCGTTTACTATCAAAATTCGTTGAGTATCTAGTTAATTCATTGACAACCGCTGTTGCACACGTGACACGGTTATTAATTCACTTGTTTATTACACGATAACTTCTTCAACATGTACAGCACGCGCTATTAAACGCACAACTAGCCAACAAACAAGGGCACAACAACAAGCACTCACATTGACTGTTTTACAATGAGATTCAACAAAAGTTAATTACTATTTTGGCGAACCGATTTGTCACAAGTGCTAACATCTATGTAGCTTAATAATATCCAGTTGCCATGACCAATCTAAGTTGCGGCGATAACATTATGCGCTCAGCTTGTCAATTTGATAAGGATTTTTTTATTATTTTTTATTCGAATCCGTGTTGTTCGCCTCGCCGGGAGTAAGTCGACTAAAAATAGTTTTTATTTGTGTGCACTATTTTTAAAATAGTAGATAATTTGCGAATATTAAAAAAAACAAGCTGATACAGCGCCGTAAATAACATTCTAGATTAGAACTAGCATTCCGTAGTTTGATTGTTTTTGTACCAAATGTGAGGGGCGATATCTACGTTTGGATGCGTCAGGGGGCACTTATCAAGGTCCTTTACAAATTTAAAAAAAGATGTAGCAAAAATATATTAATTACTTTAAACATGTGATAACCCGACACCTCTAAAATTTGCATTAAACATTTTGAACTGTATCATGAAAGGTTTAATTCATTTTTAGATATAAATACCATTGCGGGATTTTGCTTTGTCATACAACTGCATACAGTGCGTATGTTACTGGCCCATTAGGGAAAAAATTAAATACACTTATTTTCGGTAAGCTGAACGTAAAACATTATCATAACACAAGCAACTTTCCATAAAATTCCCAATAAAATCACCCTCATCTAAATTACAAACTTGACTGATATTTACAATAATGGAGAATATTTTCACATACAATGCCTGTAAGAAACAGCTTGATAATTTACAATTCTCCCTGTAAAATTACTACATCTTAAGTGAGGTCTCAGTAACTTATTTATTAAGTATGTGGAAATGCCAAAATTACTCTTATATGGTAAAATAACAAAATTATATACAAATACTACATTTAAGCACTTTTACTTGTAATTGTACGTATATATCAACAACAACCGGATAAAATCCTGCTTCAAAGTAGGTTTGAAATTAAATAAGCTCTCGTATTAGGAGTCGCCGATAACGTATGCACCTTGGTTGTGTTGTTTCCCTCTTGATGTCGTGGCGGGTTCACTGTTGCGGCGTTCGAACAAACTAGGTTTCCACGTCGAGGAGAGTCGTTGTGTATCGCCTAGTTTGTTCATGCTCGATGAACGCTTGTCTATTCTATAGCTTCTCTTGCAATGCGAGTTTGTAGATTGGAACATTTGGCTAAGATCTTAGTATTATCGAAATCTATAGAATGTCCTGTCATCATGTTGTGCTAACGATGAAGTAGGTTGTCTGTTTTTAACTGCTAGTTTATTATGTTCATCTATTCGTCTGTTGGTTTGACCGATGTATGTTTGTTCACAATCTCTGCATGGAATTTCGTATATCCCTTCTAACGACAGTCTCTTTGTAGTTACAGATGACATCACCACGTTTTTGCTCCGTAGTACAAATGGTAACAATATTTACGTAGGAGTGTGCCTACTTTATTTGTTGTGTCTTTTACGTAGGGTAAAATTGCTTCCCTTTTACCTGTTGGGTTATCATTTTTGGATTTTTTTGTTATTGTGTATGACCTTGAAGGAGTATCCATTGAGCAAAAGTGCTTAACGAACGGTTCAGATTTCATCCTTCACGTGAGTCAAGTTTGATAATTTTATTGACCTGGGTACCAGAGTTTTTACTATAGTATTGAGTTGTGAGAGATAATGGTGTGAGTCAGCGTTCAAGTACCTATTGGTGTGAGTGGCCTTTCTGTACACTGTGGGGTGTCATCCTTTTTCTTTATTACTAGGGCATTGAGAAACGGGAGTTGATTTTGTTTTTCCACCTCCATTGCGAACTGAATTCTATTCTGTGAACTTCCTCAAACAACTTTATTGCTTCACTTACAGGAGTGTTGACGGTACAAGGCCGTCTAGTTTCCTCCTTCTTAGAAATGCTATTCTAGTCGTCTTAGGAGGACTTCGAAGTCCCTCTTCCTCGATCCATTTTTGTACAACTTGTAGTGCGTTTTGCATCCCTTCTCGTACTACGTTGTTAAATTTACCCTGGGTTAAGATGACAAGACGATGATTACGTCCTTTTCGGTCCAGTTTACTTAGCAGCCCGTCCACAGCAGTAGCGATAATCCCCCAGTTTGGTCGTCTAAAAACGACTATCGGCAACATCTGTGGATCACATGTGGCTGTAACCATTGAACATATATATACCACACCTAAACCTTAGTTTTGACAAAGAGCTATTGAAAACAGCTAATGACTCCCAGTAAAGTGAAAAGGACTGGAAGTATTTTTGTTTTTTCATCCCTAAATAAAAAATTCTGAATACTAGATTGATAAATTTCTTCTCAAACCAATTCTACATCGAATAACTAGTAGTACAAGTACACAACTACAAGTACTATGGAACAATTATCAAAATATTTCCAGCATAAAATTCGCCAAAGGCTCTCAATATGAGAAAAAAAAATACGTTTCTTGTTGTTTACTTATTCACATTACTTATTCGCATATACATGGATTTTTTTCTGTCATATTTGCATTTAATCACGTCGACACAATCAGGACAAGATGTTTCATCAGAGGTAAACAAAAAACTGCCCGATTCATTGTAACACTGTAAACAAAAAGATCCATTACAAAGACGCTTCTACCTTCATATGCAACTTATTAGCAAAATCGATTTTATCGCTCTGCTCCTGGTGGAAAGACATCCAATCTTAATTTTATTATAAAAGCAAAATGGTTTAATTAATTAAAGGATTTAAAGGGATTAATATATCGCTGTGTTCTTATACGGCACTTTTTCATCATTCATCATAAAATTCGTCAATGTACTACGTTTTTATGCAGCGACACGTTACGTTAAGCTATATTCATGTTAAATTGAATGCGTATAGGATTGGCCCCTGTACGAATGTCATTTGAAGTAATATTAGAGTTTCCCTTAATCTCCGAAGCTTAGCCGATAAAGATGAACTCCGTCGTGTTAGGAGTAATAGTAATTAAGTCCAGCCAAGGACAGATGATGGGTATAAAAATTGTTATTAAATCAAAGAATATTTAATTTTTTTATATATTGAAAATTAACATAACATTATAACACATTACACTGCACCATACAACATAAAATACAAATGATAGGATACGGTGGCTTACAACAACAACAAAGGGAAACGCTAGTGCGGTTACCCGAGCCCACAGAACACCAATTAAAGAGGAACGAGACCTCTGTACATTTCGTTGGAAACAAGTATGTCATTACAGCGCCCTCCGGGTTGCCTACGTCCAAACCTGGAAGTGCGACTGAACCGTGCTTACGAAAAATGGCGCGATATTTAAAACTTTCGATTTTTCTTAATCTCATCAGTCTGATACGGCTACTAATAACGGGTCATATTTCCATCTCACATTTAATTTAATAATGCGGTGACTACATTTTCAATGCGGCTTTTTATCTTTTGTGATAATATTTTTTTTTTTGCTAACAGTCGTAATATTCACGGTAAAAGATTAAAAATTTAGCTACGGCATTGTTAAATGAAACATTAGGTGGAAATATTGATCAATATGTTTAATTAGCAAAAATCACAGACATTTCTAAAAAACGTACAAACTCGAAAATAAAAATTTATTCTAAAAACAGAATGAGAAACACGTAAGTACTTATAACTATAATAAAAATTTATAAGAAATGAACATAAACCATCAGGTGTCTTTCTCTTATGCTTAAATCGGAACGAACCAACTGCCAGTTTGTTTGTTTTTTTGTTCATCCAAAATTCTGAATTAAAAAGCACAAGGTCGGGAAATGGAAGGAATGTGAACAACAATCAGTAAGAGCATTTCTCAGAATTCTAAGTAAACATTACAATAGCAAATAAATGAAGTATACTCAAAAAGTGCTTAATTAACTATATTTAATAACCTGATAATTAATAATAGTAATTATTATGTTAATAACCTGTCAGATTAGTTCGTTCGTTTCAAGTTATAGTGTTATTTAACTTTTTTTTTTAAATTATTCAATGGTTATCGATCCTAACAATTATTCACGCCCACTGACTATTAATTTTATGGTGTAATTTTCAGAAAATTTACGTTTGCCTGGCGTCATGTATTTTATTTGTAGCAATGTATTATTTCCTGCATTTTAAATGTCTAAAATAGTGCAACAAAAACAAGAATTTTCATCAGAGAGGCGTTGCTGGTATACACATAATCCATTAGCTAATTATAAAAAGTGCCTCAAGCATTTATTTACAATGTTATAAGGTATTTTTTGTATTGATTTTCAGACAGTAGCAATGGTGATTGCATATTCAACGAAACTTAACGAACTTTGTACTTGGTCATGCCACTTCTCATTATTACTAGGCACCATACCTCATTCACATTAAGAACAGGTGCTTTAGAAATGGTATATTTATCGGTCTGTGATTGGTTGAAATTTGAGGCAAGTTCACTTAATGGTGGAAAGTTGACATTTTCGTTTATTAAATTTATCTTGGATAAAATGAAATATCACTAGAATCTGCAAATGACAGTTTTATATATATGAATTAATCGTTCTTCTTACAGTTATACAGCCATAGTTGCAATTATAACAGGTAATCTTTTATCAATAAGATGTGTTTTCATGATAAATTATAATAATGTATGATTGTTAAGATGGTTTTACATATGTTTATACATACAATCAAACCCTACAGTTATTGGCATATCTAAGACATAGGTAGTTTACTTGAGTTGGAGGGATTTCGCAATAAGTTTGAATTTGCCCCCATTTCACAACACACGCTTGTATTTCCTGTGTGATACGTACGCAGATCTCAGCCCGATTATTTCTTTCTTAACGTGAATGAAGTATACTCCCTTGCGTAGGTATACACAAACTTCTGCCGCCTACGACAAGATCAGAACGTTCGAATTTACATACTGCATTTCCATAAGAATGAGCGTCATGTAGTTAGCGTGACTATTGCAAGATCATAATGATTTCATTTTGCGTAATCCACAAAGAAGTTAATAAGAGAAAGATTATTTTACAAATACGGTAAGTTTATATATATTGACTAGCCAGCAATGGATTTATTTTTAATATTTAAGCGACCTGAAACGTTTTAAAACCATTATTAGGCATATTTTAATATTCCTTCTTCTTTGTTTCAAAACTACAACTTAATGCTCCGATTCTGCGCTACATAAAAGATTTCTTCATTCGAGTAGGTTACACGGATGCATACCTTTTGTATTGATACAATTTCTAAACAAAATATTTGGTCCTAAATGTCTTGAACATGGGGCAAACTAAGTTTCCTAATAGAATGGACTTAGTTATCATGCATGTATACAAAGCATAAGTACATGCAAATTGGCGCAAAAGCTACAAATGATTAATTTCTGGATCGAATAACTTAGCATCAAAATATTGTACCAACATTGTATAAACAAATTATTTGTCACACAAATTCTTTGACGCAGATGTACACCATTGACAACATTAATTTTCTATTACTCTTTCATGTAAAATTTTGTTGAATGCCCTCGTCGTAATAAATTATATGCAATAAACTTTTACCACTACTAATAAAAAACTAGTTTTAAAGAAATTGGGGTGGCGCCATCTGCGAACAGATTGATACACTTTTACGAATATTCCTTACCCGATTTCAAATATGGCCGGGGTTTTAAATAAAGCCATTTCATCACTGTTGCCAACTAAGTAGAATTTCTACTAAATCTGGTAGATTGAAATACAAGTCTAGTGAGCGAATTTTTTGATTTTATAAAATGATTGGTAAATTTGCTTTTTTTAACTACTTATAATCAAAAATTATAATTGTTTTCCTAAATTCTAAATAATTTTTTTTAATAATTCTATTCTCAGAAATGAGAATATTTTTCTTACATACAGATAATATACAAAATGTTACTATTGTACTGACACCTTAGATCATATATATTACATGGATATCGCTATGTTTCCCAACTATGTTGCCAACATATCACAGACATAAAAAAGAAGCAGCATTTCTGTCTAACAACGGTTATGTTGCTAAACGCCTGCACAACCGCAATAGTTATTTTATGTTCGAAAATAGATCTTATCGACAAGGGAATAATTACTGCGCTTGTGCATGCGTTTGGCTGCATAACGCTTTGGCCAAAACGAACAAACCTAGTAATATCCATGATAGTTTAGTATAACAGGCGTCATCTCTGAATTTTAATTTGAATTAACGTAGGTAAAACAACTTTCTGTCACCACGAATATACTGCCACCTAGTGCCCGTTTTACAACTCCTAGACATCTCATCTCGGGGAGTAATAAACCAGTGTTTTCTTTTCCCTTTTAATAATGTAAAAAGAAAGAAATATGAGTTACATTCACACCTATTTTATTGAAACATCTTTCACAAAATTCCTGCTGTCAAATAATTAATGTTCATTATTATCCATATATGCAGCATATTTATTACAAAGAAATATTTGAAAACTTAAATTAATCCTTAAATAATAATTCCCATGATTTATTTCTTCTGTTTATCGTCCTTCTCATCCTTCTTTTTATCTTTCAGACTACCTACTGCTTGCCGAATCGTCTCCGAATGCGGATCCACGCCTGGTAAGTTTTCCAAAACACTTTGTAAGAATGCAGGGTCGTTCATTACTTCCGAATAATCCTCATCGCCCTCGACTTCCATGGCCTCGTCTTTTTTCGTAGACGATGCGGTCTCCTCTGAATTAAATTTCTCATTTTTCCAAAAAAAAAAAATTTAATCAAATTAACTTACGCGCATCTTGCATTGACATATGCATGGCGAACGCGATTTGTTCTTCCTCAGTCATATTGGCAAAGTCCACTGCAGGTGCAGATTGGTTTTTAGTCGATTCACCTTGCTCCATAGACATGGCCAAAGCCCTTTCCAAAAGAGCTTCCTCAGTCGGTTCTTCTTTAATAGTTGATGTTTCGACACCTCCTTCGGCATTAGATGCTTCTCTTGCTTTCTTTGATTCTTCTTCTTGACGTTGCCGTTGTTCTTCCATAGAAACACGTAAAGCCTAGAAATGGGAAGTGGGATAAGCGAAGATTCAAAAGCTTTGCCAAAAATTTATTACCAAAGCCAATTCTGGATCTTCATTAGGATCAACACCAAACTCAAAACCAATGGCGCCTGAAGCTCCACTCCCATCTTCACCTTGAATCACAGGGGATGAAATAAGAGCATCTGAAAGATGAGGCCCAGGTGGCACTGTTACTAGATGACTTCCAGTACCATCCTATTTTAAGCAATTAGAATCAAACCTGATTTAGTAACTTCAGTTAACTCTTGCAAGTCTTTAACATACCTTTCCATTTAAGGTATTAATAAACGAAGTCAAAACATCATTATTATCGGAATCTTCACCGAAACTTATTAGGTCAACATTAACTTTCTCTTTCTTTAACTTTTTGGCTAATTTCACTAATTCCTTTTCTTCGGCGGCAACTGGACTACCAACAAAAGCTACAATACGCATTTTATGATTTTTACCTTGACGGTGTTTAAGCGCTAGCTAAAAGTCATCAGATTTTAGTTATAAAATATTAATACTACAGATAACTTACATGAGCAATTCTAATTCCAGTATGCAAATTAATATTTCCATAAGGTTGAACTTGATGCAATTTAGACAGAATACGCCCAACATCACTTGTTAATGTTGCAAGTACTTCAACACTACAAATAAATAGCAAAATTGTCAAAAAAATCTGCCCTAATTCCAAATTACACTTACTTAGCTAAGGTCAACAGTCCAACATTATTTTCTGGATTTGATCTAGTTTTTGAATGACATACTAAATTTACGGCATCTTGCTGCGCTTGTAATCTAGTAGGAAGAAAATCACCGTTTCTCATATAATCGCTATTGTCCACGCTGAAACACATTTTTTTAAGCGAAAGAACATATTTGGTAGATCTTATAAGTTAAACACCACTTTACGAAAGTACAATATTACTCACTTACCATATCATAGTACTCTCTAAAACCATTTTGTCAGACTAAAACAAAGCTTAGATTTCAATACAAAAAACAATGAATTTTTTCGAAGAGTTGCAGATTTTGACAGTACAGCTTACAAATGTCGGCAATATTGAAAACTGCAAGTCATTCGCACGTTGTCCAACATCCGGAAAATATCTTTACAATTACAGGATGGCCAATATGAAAAATCAAACGCTTTACATTTTGATATCATTCATTTTTTTAAGTATCAGAAACGAAAAATCGAGGCAGTTTGAATATAGTTTATTTATAATTCTATAGTTGCTTATAAAATATATCTTTAACTAATATACATAGGAGTTTTACCATATGCTTAAATCACATCACAGCATGTACATACTATACTTTGAAATGATTTTCAACATGTAGGAAAAAGTTTTGTGTCACACTGTGATCATATGTTTCGTTACACATTGGGCAAATATGCATATCTCTGTTTTGAGGAATGTACAGATCACTGTTGTCTGGGGTTCCCCACCGTGCTAAACTTTCCAATTGTAATTCTTCATCCATATTTGTTCTATCCACTGTTTTATTCATATTATCTGTGTTATTTACCAATTTAGAACACTTTGGACACAAATTATCATTTGTAATACTTTCTATATTGACTAATGTGCTTTCCAATAAAGTACTTTGTTTTGCAAGGATATCTTTAATACTTTTTAAATCAGCTAAGTGTTGTTGCAAGTCCTCAACCAAAGTATCGTTATTATCATTTACATAAGAAAATCCAAAAGAATTGCATGCCACTGCGTTTTGAATCTCCATCATTTCTGTACATTGTGTTTCCAATTCAGTTTTTTCTTTAGCGATAGTTGAGATCAATTTCAACGATACATCCTCTAGTTCCAAACTGATTTTATCATTTTCAGCAACTGCTTTTTTAGCATCACAATCAGATTGAGTAAAAGTATTTGATCTTATTAATGCTTTTTTATTGTGTTGGTTTAATGATTCATTAATTTTAGTTAAATGTGAACCGAGGGATTTGTTTACCTGAAGCAGTTTGGAAAGACGTGACCATAATTGTTTATTTTCATTAGCAACCAGCTTAAAGTTATCTTCTAGTTTAATCTTTTGTTCGGTTAATTCTGAAACTTTTAATCTCAGAGTATCTAACTCCGTAAGAGAATTTCTTGATTCCGTGTCGCTGCAATGCACACGTAAAGCTATGTTTTCCTGTTCTGATATTGAGAGTCTTTGTTGTAAATTCTGGCAACGCTCTTTAAGTGTTTGTAAGGCAACATGTAAAGCATATGTTGATCCTGTATTTTCTTCCATTATCTTATTATATAAAGATATGCGTTATGTTAAGTGTTTATACGTTTAGCCTTACATAAAAATGTAGAGATGTTGCATGTTTTTCACGATACCATTTGGGAGTTGATTTTATTGTTAGCACCACTTGTATACTTCCGTATTAAGATAACGATACATCTATTTCACTACATTAACTATTTTATAGCGACGAAACACGTTGTTAGGCATAATTTTTTGCTTAAAATATGTACAATTAATTGTGAATTGTTGTGAATTATTTGCAATGGTTTTATTGGGTTTTATCAGTCAAAACTGAACATCTGTCAAGTTATAGTAAACATAACTGCAATGTTGGTTACACTTCTATATGTTACTACTGCTCACTAGATGGCAGCTGGATGAAGTTAATTGGTAGTAGATTGAAAATTGTATACTAAAATTAAATACATTATACTTGAAATTTCAATACATGTTACTATCTGTTATTTTAAATAGTTGCTCCTTGGATTTTATTTATTAATTTGCAATATTTAGTAAAGGGTTCTAGTTTAAAGCTGCTATAATGTGGAAGATTAAATTTTTTGAAACAAATTTAATCGAACTAATTTTTTGTCATCATAAACTTTTGAATATTAATAATATTAGTCATTTACTTTAGCTTTGTTCCAACACGCAGTTTGCCGACGGTCCTTAATAACGCGAACCAATCGGACAACAGATTGGAGTGCTTGAGAACTGGAATATGTTTTATGATTGGTTCACGTGATCATGAATCGTCAGCAAACTGCGTGTTGGAACATAACTTATATATTTGGATGTTTGGTAATTTATATCATCCTGCCTTCATTATAGAGCAATATATGATGCAACAGTTTCCCGTCTCTTTCCAGCTTCCGGATTATTTCAAACATCTGATCTTATCCCCGGATGCACTTTTACGTTGGATTCAGCGCCGTCTACTGGTTATCGCGGCGAACAAGCGCACGGACCGCAAACTTCGGTATCAGCGAAAAGTTAAAACTGAAATATTGTACCACTTTGAGGGCGGTATTTTATCAAAACTCGAAACGTTTTATTATATTTCTATTGCGGACGCCGAAAACTGCTGGCGTCTATTATGAAAGTTTGGTCGGGACGGCGGAGACAAAGACGGAACGATTTGCTCAAAACGAGATACCGTTATAGCAGGAAAGATTGTTTCCGAAATTAATTTATTACCGGGGCACCAGGTAAAAACTCCACCGCCATTTTTCTAATTGTTTAATTTGTAACGAGCCTGATTTATTACGGTACGTACTGGAATTTATTAAAAGTAGTTCTTGGGTACAGACCTGCCAAACTATAGGAACTGGGGTAATATAGCGATGTGTTTGTTCTTTATCCCCAATTATTCATTCTGTTTGAAGTAGTCTGTGTTGCATAGCGTAGTTTATTGGGGATTTCACAAAAGACTTTCCAATTCTTTACGTATCTGAATAGAAGTAGAAACTTTCATGCTTAATTTTTGACAAATGTTTTGATTTGTGTTAAACATGTACATTAAATAATATGTGAATAATAGAATTCAAAAACTGATAATTCGATTAAATTTTCCCGGATACTCAAAGGATGATCGCGTATCCTGTAGTTTCGATATTGTTGCGGTGGTCGCGTGGACTATCAGAGAATAATCATAGTTGGCGGTTGTAAGATGTTTTTGTTTCTTATCCTCAATACCGCGGTATAGATAATGAAGAACTTTGTATTGCGAATTTTTACCATATAATGATAATATATAATGATGATGTAGTAGATATATATTATATTCTTTTCTATTTTTTTGAGTAATCGATTTATAATGTTTATATTTCTTATAAAGTAAAGAGTGCAAGGACTGTGGGACAGCACAATAACCACACTGTTCGGATTACTCCTCCCGCACAAAATATTAATTAATACGGTATACGTGTTTAGGGAATACGTGGATTCCCATCCTCAAACCGTATAATCGTATAATCATTCGATTATACGGTTTGACCTTAGCAAGTGTTTGTCCTTTCTTCTCAGATTTATTAAAACTAATTTGCGGACGCTGGCGTAGCTGGTCATAATTTACTGCCCCCTTTTTTGATTCATAGGCAAGATTTGTGTTGCAATTTTACTAAGGTATATGAAAATGTGCTGCCATCAGTATGACAGAGGAAGTAAGGTGCATCATTGTCAGTGTTATGCTTAGATCATATATATTACATGGATACCGCTATGTTTCCCAACTATGTTTCCAACATATCACAGACATAAAAAAAGAATCAGCATTTCTGTCTAACAACGGTTATTCGTATTTTCTTATTCCCACCTGACCACGCGTGGACCACGGCAGGAAAAGCGCGCGAAATTTGAATTAAATTTGACATACATCAGAGATAATACCAGCTCTGACGCATAACCTAACTTTTAAATGTCAACATAAAATAGCTCGCTCATACAGATTGATAGACAACAGTAATTGACATTCACCATACATTGACAGAACTCTAACCTAAGTCTAACGGTACTCTGCCTAATGTCTGTTTAATAAAATTGTGAAATCGCATACGTCCCATAATAAATGCACGGAATCCGCATGCATTTCAGTTTCCGGTTTCACTAGAGGTCAGATAAGGGATAGCTACATATAATCTTCATAAGCATGAATGTAATAGCTCGAAAATCGTTGGAAACAGTAACGTATATAGACTGATATCGTGATAGCGGTATCCATGTAATATATATGATCTAAGGTGTTATGTGTCAAAGTGTCAAAGATTTAGCATCTCTGCTCTTTGTGTTTTTTATCAATGACTTATGGAGTTAGTCCTCTTCTGCCATTACTTCAGCGTAGGTACGCCGAAGGTTTATAATATGTTTATGTATGATGTTAAAAGACATTTCTCTTTTAACAATTAACCTCCGTCAAGACAATTTAACTTTTACTTATAATAATATAATCGGTTCAATAAATATAAGAAAAATTAACCTAAAAATGCTGGGTCGTTACTTCCACGGGAAGCCTTTAATTATACTTATTCCATCGATGTGTCATATATAACGAAATTTATTAAATGCCTGACATGAGAATTGCTTTAATCACCAATGATCACCGATTGCATTGCATTAAAATGTGTTTCATCATGTCACCATATTTTTATTTGGAGAGGCTGATGGATTCGAAGTGGGAGTAAAGAGCTGATTGATAGGTTATATTATGTTATTATAGAATATAATGTAAAACTATTAATTAACACGTACTTATATGAAAAGTGTGTTTTATATCTAATGGCTGTTCTGATTACAAATCTTATCTTTATGTTTGCAAAATATTTAACTCAACAAATTCAATTTATTTAAAAATGGTATTATTAACTTGATAAAATATTGAGTGAACTTAATGATAAGTTATATGTGGCTTAGTGGACAATTATTATCTATAATTAATTAAAGTCTAATGTTGAAGAACTAATGAACTGGTTATTTGTTCACCATAATATTTCTATGGAAGATGATCAGCCCCATCTGTAGAATTAACGTTAACTAGGTACTCTAGAGATTGGGCTGGTCATCTCCCATATGTGCTTAACACCATATCCCGTTCATATATGAGTAGAGATATTGCTATCATTTCCACAAAGGGGTTTGATGAGCCGTATACGGAGAAACGTGTCCGCATATAGTGGAGATGATAGAATAAACTCTTTTTTGATTAGTTATCGTTGTAAGAAAAACGGGTATTAACGTGAATAACCTTATTCACAACTTCACCTGTAACACTTTCCGGTAAACCATCTTATAATATCCGTAGGTATTTTTCTTTATCGCTGACACTTGAAGACAAGAGGGGATAAAGAAATATAGCTTTGTGAAGAATGCTTACTGTGTCGTCCTCTCGGAGTAGGGACCGAAAAAAAGAGGGATGAGAAAAGAAGTTGTAGCTGGCTTGATAAAGTCACCCGAGCTCACCCCGGTATAATTTAAATGTGCAGAATATTTTATAAATTATGTAGATTGCGTAACTGAAAGTTTAATTCTCTCCCCAGTTCTTTCGGCGAGGAACTTTTTCTACTCCTTCGGTTACGTTTTCTGGTTTTAGCGTAAAAAGTTTGACTTGTGCGGAACTGCGAAATGAAATTGAGTCGCTGCCACTTAAATAATCGTGGCAAAAGTTCAAAATCCCAGCCACCCACTACGCTCGGGAGTTCGTTTCAGCTTTGTTTAAGTTTCACCGATTGTAGTATAGTTTTGTTGTTGTCTAGGCGAAATTCATAATTCATAGGATATTTTATACGGAATAGCGGAGGTTTTGTACAGAGTGCCCTAAAAAGAATGAAATCAGAATTAAATTGAATTTCCCGCCAACTTGTGATTTAATGCAGATGACAAATCAGCTAATTTATCATGGGCGCCACAAGCAATATTTCTATATGGGTGACAAGGTGACTATTTTAAAAGAAAATCGTTTAACAGTAGCTTTATTTAAAAGGGTTTATAAAATTAATTTTATAAAAAATTGATAAATTTTCTTTGGTATCTACTGGCAAAGTAGGAAACATTTAATTGTATTTGTATTGTAAATTATATTTTAGGTTAAGGTTGTTATTGCTAGATTTATCTGCTTCTAGCATTATCCCATTATTCATTTATCTTGGGTTTGTATAAACACGTATTGAAAGCCTAAGCTTATTAATAACTTGAAAAAATCAAATAAAACAAACTTAACTTTTTTTAAAGATCAAATAATCTTTAGGAAGTATGCATTTCATTTCCCAGATGAAACTACACAATCGCTTATATTTCCATCAATAATTCACATAGTACTTCTCTCGGATACACCCATTAGTACTGGAAATGTCTCCCGGCATTTTCTATCCCTTCCGCTTATTGTTATCGAATACTTTCTCAATACGATCCGCGGCTCGTAATGGTCCCCTCGACCGGTGGCAGGGGAAAAATTGGCAGTGCAAGATTGCGGGGGAATGGAATATACACTTACACCCATTGCAACAACCATCGCAGATCCATCCATCTGCTTATTCTCCTCGGGCCGTAATTCTTTTGAAATTGTTCGCCGGCAATCATCAGTCAGCGTCACTTCCGCCACAATGCCGTCGGGAGGCTTTTGTTCGCCAAGCGGGAGAAAGACGAAGCCTGGAAGAGGAAGGAGCGCGCAAGTGAATCGCGAAACGGAATCGGGGGCCGCCCTCGGACGCCTAGCGATCTTCGGAAAAGAATTAACGCGGCTATTAACCGGAAACGCTTCGTTTCTCTCCTTCTAATTAATGGTTCAATTGAAAAGTTCCCCGTTGTGGAATTTTTAAATACGCAAACTTGATTGAAGATCCTGGCGAAATTAGCCCTCGAAAATGCTGTAAACCTCTTCGGAACTTCACTCCGTCAATCCGATCACTCACGATGCGTGTAACTAACGCCGTAGCAACGCAAACATGGTAAAAATGCCTTGAATAGGGAGTTCTTAGTATTTTGCCGTAGATAAGTTACCAAGAGCTACCATGAGTTACATTGGATTACTATTATCAAAGATGATACACAAAAATATGCATTAATGTAGGTAGGATCCTTATCCATATAGTTTTGTGCCATTTACATTACTTGAACACTATTAGAAATGGGATTATGTATCGTAATGGCGAACATTACGGGAAAAAAATTGCAGTCAATGTGTAGCTCTGGAATAGGACATGATTTGCAAAAACATCAAACGTGCTGACTAACAATAGGCCACATTACATTTTCTAGAATAAACTTCATTGCTGCATCAATCCATTGGTGTAGATAGATTGGGGAAGAACCACTGGTATGCTATGTAAATAAGACGATGTCATGTGTGTAAGTGAACAATATTCCTCGTTCTCTGATTAATAAAGTCCCAGACTACGTATGTAACTAACCACTGATATCTAGTTCTTTTTGAGATGATATAACTTTTACTAGATGTAATATGTATTCCACGTTACAAGAGTAACTCGAAAGTCACACCGGCGATCAATGCGCTTATAATCCATTTGTAATTTCTACATCACGTATAAACGGTCGGTATTTCTTTTAGATGCTATTGCATAGAAGCTAGCTCGATCGCAGCGGGTTGTGAACAGTTGCACTAAAGATCCCGAAAATTACGGAAAACGTAATTGAAGAGCTCCCCACTGGTAAACCGGCTGAAACTGCAACGACGGCCTGCTTTCATCGCACTGCACGTCTTCAGTTTGCTCAAGCAAAAATGGGGTGCACAAGAGAGTGGCAAACTGTTCTTTTTGTTAACCGTAAAAATGCCAGCATCGGCGCATGGTTTATTGCTGGAATTACCATACTAGCAAAAGCAAGGAAAGGGGCACAAGCATTAAAGACGGACTCGAGTTTCTGCCTACCAGGCGTCATCAGCGTTTTTCCGAATGCTAAACCCACTTTCATCGCTAATGCGTCTCCGAGCTCATTGCGAAATGTCCCAGCCACTTGCTTGCGCCACGACATACCCCATCTAGGGAACATGGGTCAAACACACAAGCCACTGAGACAAATGCAATAGGGCCAGTAATGCAGTACACACTTCATCTAGCTCGAACAGTGCATGGACTGTCAGTCCCGCCAGAAGCACTACGTATGTTGTTGTGATTCGAGGAACAGCTTATCTATGACGTGTGTTTTGGTGTTGAGAATTTAATTTAGATGGCCCGGATGGGTTTTCCTATTATTACAATGATTTCCATAAAGAAGAAGTGATTCTGTCACGCGACGTTCCGATGTCGGTTCAGTCATGGTATAGAGAGCCATTTCCTATAATGTGCCTGTTGATTTAGTAATACTAAAGGGCAGACAGAACTCGGAAAAGTACATCCAGCTTTTAGAACAGGTGAAACACAAATTTTCCAATCCCAAGGCAGGTCAGGCATTTATTTTTCTACAAGATAATACGCCAGTATTCACAAGGGGCGTATTGTTCGACGCTGGTTTCAAGAGACATGGACCTTCTCGATTGGCCGTCGCACTCTCCCGACCTGAACGTTATTAAAAATGTTTGGGGATGGTTTTTGCGACAGCTTTGTTCCAATGCGTTGGAAGAGAAATCTAAGTGGCCTAAAATCTCTTACGCTCTATAATGAAATAATGCAGGTAAAGCAGGAAACTAAATACCTAGGTATAACCCTAGATTCCAAACTCTTCTGGAATACTCATTTGGATAGAATGATAAACAAATGTAAAATGGCACTCATGATGAGTTGCAGAACAATAGGAAAATCATGGGGACTTAAACTATGCATGGACACACTGGTTGTATACTCCTTGCTAGCTGGTAGCATGGAAGGGATCAGGAATGACCTTCAATGGACCTGAATCAGCTCTCGGGATCGCAAAAATTGCTGCACATGGTACGATAACTAAGTGGGTGATTGGACAACACCAGAAACACTGGCACCATGTAGCAGGACAGATGATCAGGAAACCATCACAACATTTGACAGCTGAGATACTGTCTCTTGGTAGAACGCAGATTAGGGTAATGACGTGTTTACTTACCAGTAAGTAGACACGCAACGTGTCCAGATACGGCAAGGAAACATCTAGAGGAACCTCTGTGTAGATTATGCAATGAAGGGAAGGAAACAGCCTCTCACATTAATTTTTAAAGGAAATTAATCACTGTGCTTTTGCGTCCATCATATTAACGTCACTTGTAACACAATGCTTTCTTGCTAGAATGTATACTTTTTAAAACTCACTCAAGAATAATAAATCTGTAGTTATTAAAGTATTACGATTATAAAACTTCCTTTTGATGAGCTTACACAGCTTTCATACATTTCCGGTAAAACTATTACAACTTTTAAAGTTCTTTATTTTAATCCAGCGAGTTCATGCTTAGGTATATATAAAGTAGTAGGAATAAGGAGCATTTTAATATAAAAAGAAGGTAATATTTTTATAAATTTATTTTTGTGAAACAGCAATATGTGAATTTATAATATATTTATATAATCATTCTCTTAAAATTAGTATTTAAAATAACTGTATCAATAACGGTTACAAACAAAATGGAGGCACCTGTGCTCTCACTGTCTCGTTACCCTTTCTTTGTATCATTTTTTCCCGTCTCTCTGTCTCCGATAGTGGGGGTAAGATCCACAGTGTTCAGAATAATCGACAGCGGAAGCTTCGATCATTTTCTATATTTATTACGTGGTCTTTTTGATCGCTTCTAGCAACGCCGTCGTTATTATTAACGGGCGTTCGTCGTTTTAGTTACCGTTTAGAAAACGATCGAAGCAAACGCGTCCTCGGCCATGCACCTCTATTTTAAAATTAAATATCACAAACTATGACAATCGTAAAGAATTCGGATAAAATGAGGTACACCATTCATTATTTAGTGGTGGTATTTCTTACGTCTGTGCGACTTGTCATACCAGGCGACGGATGAGACATCCTGTACAACTTATATAAGCAAGTTTCCCTTCTATTTTTACCATTTATTTATTTATTTTTCTTATGTTTAACCATACAAGGACAACGGCGAAACGACTATTGTTAACGACGCTTCTCGTCGAATCGAAATTTTTGTTAGTTTTTCTTTATTTCTGTCTCGTTTTCGATTTCGAAAAAGAAATGACATAATTTGACATATAGAAGCAGCACTAATAACTTCGTCCAACTTTAATATTCGTAATAATAATTGCTAATTGACTATTTTTGTGTGTTCTGCGTTTTTGTGTCTTTGTATGTCGCATTTTTCTTTTGCTTAAATTAAAAAGAAAACAACATCTACTTAACTATTAAGTTCATAAATAAAATTTTACGCTACATCTCTTCACATATACACATTATACCAACCCTTTCCTTCCTTTATTTTGCGCTTAGAATAGCTACTAAACTTGTACACGGGCGTTTCATGTTCTTTTGTTTCTCTCCAAAGAATAGTTTTGAACCAGAATCATATGCTAATGTCTTATTAATATCAACGGTTATTAAGTAGTTCTATAATAATTAAAGAAAAGTATTTATAAATGGGAAGGTATAAACTGATTGAAATTTCCTTTCGAGGCATGCGAAAAATAAATTAATCTATCGGCAAACGTTCTGGTTCTCGCATTCCCTTAATTCTCTAACTGTATTGACATACGATTTACCCGTTTCATCGACATACACATCTTTGTACGTAACTACTAAAAAAAATTCACTAAATTTCACCTAAATATGAACTAATAAAAATAAATCCAAATTAATGAGTAAAAAAAATTATAATAATAAACAAAACGAAATTATCATTATCTCGGATATTATGTACATCTACGGAAAAAGAAAAAGAAAACATTTTACAATATTATATATCCATTCTCATTGAATTAGATTATAAGTAAAAAAAATTACACTAGGTATATAATGATAATGATATAATATATTTATATATTTGTAATATGTAAATATATACCTATATAATGCAAGTATATATATATATATATAATGTATGACCAGTACCGCAATGACAAGAAATGATCAACATGAATATATAAAAATTAAAAAAGTAACTTAAAAAAATAAGGTACGAGAAAGCACCCTAAGAAAAGAACCTAAATATTATATACATCGTTTCATTTCAACTTGTATTTTTCCTTCTCTATATAATAGTTGTATATTGTAGTATATGTATAAACAATGCTGCTTCATTATTTTCGTTAAACTCTTATATTACAGTATTTATAATCATATTATGGCAGGCGTAACATTATACAAATGTTTTACAAAAATCTTACGTGATTTACCTTAAATTACCGCTATTATATTTATAGTAAATTTCATCATTTTTTATTTTTTGGTTAATTTTTATTCCACGGTTTTAATTCTAGTAATTTCATGTACCAGCTGCCAAAAGAATTTATTCTTATTAGATACGAATTGACATAAAATGAGCCTATTTCTTTTTGATTTTTTTTTGCTTAGTTTTTGTGTTTTAGTTTCTTTACTACAAAATGGCACCAGCAAATATTCATAACAAATCGACTGTGTGACAAGAAGTGACTAAAAACGATAAAGTAACAACAAATATTATTTATATTATGTAGCGCCGTTTGTCGGGCTTCGGACACAAAAAGCTTTCTTTCAGTTAGTACTAGTAGTAATAGTTATAGTAAATAGTAGTAGTACCTGTACAAACAATTATATACCATGAGCTTAACAAGAGATCAGTTATACATAATGACGGTTGCACAACAAATAAAATTTCGGTTGCCATGACGAACCAAACGGCTGACATCAAATTTTCTTGTTTCTTTCTCAAAATCTTCACTTCTCAAATGAACACCTCAAGAAACCTGAAACAAAAACAAACTGTTACATTTCAAGCGTTAGTTACACGAATTTTATTCATTGACATTCGATATTAAGTTTGTTCCTTCGAGTCCGCTGATCGTCAGATGGACGTCAGCCGCATACGCAATCCACAAAATGCGTTACCCGGACGACGCATAGTGATCCAGAATAGCATGTTTGCGACCAAAAACTGTAACTTCTTGTACAATAGGAATTTTGAAATGATTTTGTCAGGAAAATGTAATCATATAAAAGAAAAAAGCATTGAGGTAAAAATGAGGCGGTAATCGTGAGCGAAAATATAAGGCATTAATTCAAAAAATTAAAAAATATATTTTTCTGCAATTTATATTGCGTATAATAACTATTATATTATTTAAATTTTAATTGTATTATTTACTACATCTTTTACACTTAATCTTAGTTTAAAATTTATTTACAAAGTATGAAATTCAATTATTTAATTTGTATTTTCTCAGGAAGTAGCAAAAAGTAGCAGCTGAAGCTTATAGGGAGGTTTATATAGTCTACCGGGATTATGTATGAACTTGTAATGAATTTATTATAATAAGAAACACAGACATGGAGGATAAACAATACAATACAACCATGGATATATATAAAGGAACAACTATAGCTTTTGGTTTTTTTTTTCATTTATAAGAATGCGTTTTAAATATCTGTAGATTTCTTAAGTAAATATATTTTTTCAATAAATTAATAAAGAAAAGCATTTTTGCTCACTGCTTCACTATAAAAAAATAAAAATTCTTTACTAAATTTACTATTAAAAAACTATTAAAAATCAATGTACATGGTACATTTTGGGCTGCTGAATTTCTGATTTCTTCTCTTTTCAAGTTCATGTATCAGTACATGAAGGGGGCATACGCATTTATCAATCCATGAACTAGTTCGTGAACGTATCAGGAACGACTTGAAGGAACAAAGCTAATATCGCTGAATCCCACTTTTCTTAAAATTATCATTTTATCCGTAACAACTTTTTTTAGCTGGCTTAATATTAAAGCCACACCCATTATTAACATTGATAATGGGATTGTTTTATATTTCTTTTAAGTGATAAAGTAGCCTCGCAGAGAAAAGAAATAAACGACCGTCCATTCCCACCCTAAACGCTCCAGAGTTCGAATTTAGCGCATTAGGGTATATGGAATACACGGTCCAGCGAATTAACTGTAACATCGATAAAGGCAATAATTTTAACGGTCGGTTTGCACAGGACATAAAAGCTCTTAACCGAACGTATTATCTTAATAGATTAGATGGAAATTCCTGGCTTTCCCGGATTGGAAGAGAACGTATGCTCTCTTCCATGTATCTCCTTATACGTCCGTTCGTTTCTCTCTATTTCTGTCTTATGCGTTGCGTATATACGAACTACGTAGATATTATAACAACATACGCGTTCGCATAGCTGTATTGTGCAAACGTTGACGAGTAGGCTATTCCTGGCCTATATAAATATTGAACGAAGTTCAATACATTTTTAATATCGCTAAAGTAATTCAATAATAGTGGGGAATTATTGTCAGCGTCTTTTTCTTTGAATATGTGATACGTCTGAAGTTGTTGATACTAAAATTTCATATAGGGGTGTTGTTGTTAAGGCCTTGAGGCCTATTGTATCACTCTATATTACGTTTCTGTAAGTGTGCATCGTGTATGGCTTGTTACTGCCTCTCCTCGCCGTAAGTGTTGATTTATCTTCACCGGGAGAGGTACCGACTACACTTGTTGCAACCGATCTTACCGCGACGGAGATTCGAACCCTTGACATCCCCCACATATGCCTAGCGCTGTTACCACTGCGCTACCCCGGCAGATTTCATATAGCCGGATTATTATAAAGCAGTAGCTTTGTTCCAACTCCCACTATCGTACGGTACGCATACCGTGCAAGTACCGTTTTGTGCACTTGTGCGCATGCTTTAAATACGCACGACAAGCAAACTTGTGGAGGTTGGAACAGATTTGTAATCGTTCATTTCATACTCGGAGGCGTATACTGTTGTTTTGACTAACGGTGCTGCGCACGGTCCTGCATACAGTAGGTACAGTTTTCGCAATGCGCATGCACCGTAATCGTACGGTTTTATGTCCCAGTTGGAACCAACCTAATAATTCCACCACTTATGACAACGTGTAAAATAATATCGATAAGTTACTACCGAGATTTTTTGTTGAAAAAACATACTTAGCAATTTGGGGGACAAGCAGGAAGGGATCCACCAGAAACTACAGGACAAATAACGCCGCTAGAATAAGAAAAGTGTATTTATGTTTTTTACATATGTTTATAACTTTCATTAAATGGTTTGAATATTCGCGAATTCCAAAAAATAGCTATCTCCACATTCTTCTTTTCTTTAGTAGATGCAAAAATATTATTATAGATATATAGTTTGCTGTGTTTAGCGTACATGTTTTGAGCATAAAGGAACCGCAGAGCCAAATTCACGAAAGTAATTGCATCTTTAGTTATTTCAAAACGGAAAGATTTTTAGCAAACTTTTTACTTTACAAGGAAATGAAGCATATTTATCGATCTGGAAAAGGTCTTCGACAAAGTAACACGGACTAAGTCCTCCATTATTCCATTATTCACTACATTTATGGACGAGCTAATGAATACGTGTACAGGAAGGGTTACGTAGGCTATGGAATCCTCAACGAATTCAAATTGTCGGGGAAGACTTTGCAGATCACGTAGTTATAATGCTGGCATTATAACTACGTCATCTGCAAGTTCCAAGTTCATCTCTAGATCCTTCTCATTCTCTGGGGAATGGGAATCACCAAGAGATAAACTAGGAAATATGGAATAAAGTACTGCAAGATATCGGAATGAAAATACACCAAAGGAATACATTTCAATATTTGGAAGAATGTCATGAGCAGTAGTTTTATTAACACGAAAAAAGTAACAAGGAAAACAAAATTAAATGTACCTGAAGCTGTATTTAGACTTGTTGACGTTGCGGATGCGAAACATGGATATTGACAAATGTACAGAAGAGCAAACTACAAGTTGTGATGAAATTACCTCAAAGGTGACACAAGGAATATACGAATAAAACACCTGACCTAGAAATGCAACCGCTTATAGAGTTTATCGGAATAGAATTGGGAGCGTAAAGCAAGTATGGCAGGCCAAGATGCTTAAACAAAGGCTACGGAAGACCGTGGCCCTTGTCTTCCGTAGCCTTTTTTATACATCTTGGCCTGCCATACCTGGTTTACGCTCCCAATTCTATTACGATAAACTCTCCTAAATAAATGATACACTTGCAGTCTATCCAGCCCTGCGCGCCGACGATTTTAGTGAAATGACATAACAAGAGTACAGTGGCTCCAGCTTTCCATATAAAACCATTGAACGGAATGTAAACACAACTAACCCGTATCACTGGACACATATCAAAATTACCAAGGTGGCACTCTCTATGAAACAAAAATAATGTCTTGAACTAAAGGTACGCAAGGCCGCTTAGACTAAAAGTGTTTATTATATTTACGAGGCTGTGCCAGGCATAAAGTAATTGGAGTTGCAAAAACCAGGGAGTAACTGGAATGAAGTCAAAGCCAAGGTAGAAACAAAGAAAAGAAGGGCTCAAGTTTGTAGATTGACATGAAATATTAATAACGAAATTGCTTCTTTATTGCTCTTCTTTAATTAACATTACGTCACTCATCATCATTGTTGTTGGATTAGAAGAAGGAACCACATATTTGCTTATTCAGCCACAAGAAAATGTGATGAATATTCAGTCCAAATAAAAAGTTGCGTAACGTTACATTTTTATGGAATTGTAGCGTAAGTTGGCAGTATATGTGCTTAGATAGGCCGTTTATCAGCTAGATTATGCAAGGAAAGCAAGTCGTCACCATTTTCTAATGGCTGTAGCGTCAAACTTAAACGAATGTGAACGCGATGGAATTCGAAAAAAGTCGGAAAAAATTTCCAGACCGGGAGCACAAGGGTGCCAAAATGATTTAATTCTCGGTGAATCCGGTCCTGGTGGAATACACAGTTCGAAAGCTTTTTCCACCGTCGCCACAGTGGAAGCCCTGGCCGAGTGCCCGAAGTGCTTTCACTTACGCGCACACACGCGCGATAGATACACACGGACGTACACGAGGGCTTTAACACGCTCCGTCCTTGTTCCACCCCTGCATCGAGTCGGCGATGCTACCGTCGCCGCCGTCGCCACCTCCTCGCTCGACGCTTAGTGGGAGAGAAGCCCCGAAACAAGACCGACGCTGACGGCGCCACCTACTCTGGCGCCAGCAACCGGCCGGCAACAGTTCTTACTTTTTACTACAGTTAGCATCGACAAAAGAAAGAAAAACTACCCATTATTGCCTACGGTTATCTTAAGAAGCCACAATAAAACTGTCGTTTAAAAACTAAGGCTGTCGTTAATAAGAATCGGTCTGTATCAATTTATGTGCATCGAGCCGGAGAATTAGGTAGCGGCGATAAAGTCGGTCGCTCTATGCGCTTCTGGTAGTGTTACCCTCCTCCTATTCGGAACGTTGGTGATCTACGGATGAGATCAGATGAAGAAAGGCGCGGTAAAGTTTTAATGTATTCTACCGGAGGGTACGGGAGGCAGTTATATTACACCTTATTTTAACGCCTCGTCATTTACGTCTGCTTCGTCTTCTACTTTTTTCTCGAGTTAATGCCTATCGCCGTTGAAACAACAGGTTCGTTATATGAGAAGATCCAGACATTTATCCCTGAAATGAATTTAGCAATCGTGGTTCGTTGAGGTTCAGGGACAGGTTTGTCATTACGAAATTCGCACCCGATTCAGGCGTATACAGTAAGAGCGATCGCGATATAGAGATAAAAATAAGATACTATAATAATACAAAGTAATAAAAATAATTAACACTTTATGAAATTAAGAATAATTTAGTTGTATAACAATAAAAAAATCATTATACCTTCAGAATTATAATAGAACAATCACTGGAATGGCAGGGTAAAGTGTATATTAATTTTCATAGATTTTAGACAAGCTTTCGACAGGGTGAATAGGGAAACAATGTGGATAAAAAGATAAAGTCTGTGGGTGGAGAGGGGGCCGTAGGCCGCACGCACTTGAGCCACCCAATGGGCCCTTTGTGCTACCTCCGCCGTGTGTACTGTGTGTGTGCGTATGACTTGTTACTGCGTCTTATCGCCGTGAGAGGGCAACAGTGCCGATTTTTGCCCCAGCACTGAAGGATACCGGGAGAGGTACCGATCACCGGGCGAGGTAAAAACAATGTGGAAGATCCTCAAAATGTATGGGATACCAGAGAAATTTATTAGAGTGATGAAGGTGTTTTATGAGCACAGATACGGCACAGATAATACACAATGGTAAAAGGATAGAAGGAACAAATATAAATAGTGGTGTAAGGCAAGGCTGTGTATTGTCGCCGACCATATTCCTAATACTTGTAGACTGGATCATGAAAAAAACTACGATAGGCAAAACTGGATAAGATGGAATGCTTTTGGGCATCTTGGAGACCTTGAGTTTGGTGATGATGTATGTCTCATATCTGAGAAAAGGCAACACATGCAAAAGGAAACCGAGAAATTGGCTAAGGAAGCAAAAAAGGTTGGACTAGAATATAAGCAAGTAAAAAATTATAAAAATAAATACAGAAAGAGAAATGGGAATATCTATAGAAGGAGACGAAATAGAAGGTGTACAGGAATTTTGTTACTTGAAAAAAAGTGGAAGTATGGAAAAAGAAATAATCGCTGGTGTAAATAAGGCGCAGAACACTTTTTATATGCTAAATAAAACTTGGAGATCAAACGAACTATCTACACGAACTAAAATAACAATTTTTAAGACCAATGTGAAAAGTATTATACTTTATGCGTCAGAAACATGGACCACAGGAAAGAGAAATTCACAAAAACTCCAAATTTTTATAAATATATGCCTGAAGAAAATACTAAAAATATACTGGCCAAACCGAATATCAAATAAAAAGCTATGGAAAAGAACAGACCAGGAACCGATAGTCCGAATCATAAAGAGAAGAAAATGGAAATTTATTGGACATACATTAAGGAGAGATGAAAATGAGATAACCAGGCAAGCACTAGAATATCAACTGATCGGTAAAAGGAGTCGTGGTAGGCCAGCAGAAACATGGAAAAGGGGGATTCATAGAGAATTGGAAAAAGGAGAGAAAACGTGAAGGGAAGGCACAAAATAGAAATGAATGGAAGAGACTTGCAGACGCCCTGTGTGCCGAACGGAACCAAGAGGACTAAAGTAAAAGTAAGTAAGTAAAAGGTAGATAAAATTAGTATCATTTATTTAGTATTCTCTTTAGAATTTAGATAAAAACAATATAGTTTATACACAAAACTTATTAATCGTTTAAAAATCTTCAAATTGGTTATTGTTATAGTAAAAATACATTTGGGTTAGGTGTAGTATGACATTTATTTAACGAAAATAATTATTTCTTAAAGTAAGAGTGTTGGTTAACGTTTATCAATTTCTTCATTCAAGAAAATTGGGTTTAGAAATTAGATCACTCTAAGAAAATATATTCTTTGCGCATATAAAAACAGCGATATTCTTTATTGAATGCGAACTTACTTGTGATAATAGTATGTAGTTCTGTGCGTGCAAACCAATCTGTACTCAATGTTGCTTTCATAGCAATGACAATACTACACACCCCGAAATAGCAAAATATGGAAGATGCCATTCTCAAATACTTCTTTGAAACAGAGGCGCGACGTCTGTCGTATGTATTCCTTATCTACCGCCGCCTCCTTGCGGTGATGACTAGAACTTCCACGCTGACATGTCAATTCTCGGCCAATTCACCCGGATACTCCTCGCAATCGAGTGTAATTTTCCAGGTCGGAGGCATTATGAATGATGATCATCGTGCCTTCCGCTTTCCCTCGTGCTCGGGAAAGAAAAGAACGAGACTTATGCGAGACGTAAAGGGGTAAGGGAGTACGAGCCGCATGAAAACGTATAGGACAGGTCCTCATTCGGCCCATATATCTCAATCTATAGTCGAACATCGGCCATATATCAATTTATCTGTCTCTGCGCGGTGGTTTTATGCCAACCGTATATACATTAATCTCCGTGAGTGCCTACGAACCTTGAAGTAGTCCTTTTTACGAAACTTTTCGATCATTTCGGCGAAACTTTGCCGCTACACTCATCCGACCGCCATGTCCGCGAGGGCATATCGTAGTGTCGTTCAGCAATTGCAGCTTGCCTCCTTAAATATAGATGTCACGTCAGGAGATGCATTGTCTGCATTGATATTTATTACTTTTCTAGACTCCGTAATTAAGGAACAAATCCATATATCCATACGCCGACGATTTATCAATTACAAGAAGTAAAAGAGCCTAGCGGAAAATTTTATTAAAACAATAGACGAAAAGGCCAAAACAAAAGGTTTAGAAATAAACGAAACAAATATTAAATATATGTTTTGCAGTAGAAGGAGAAATGCGACATTCACACATGTAAAGATCAAACATTATAAATTTGAATAGGTTGATACTTACTTGATAATAAAATAATAATCTTTATTTCACTAACGCTATACAAACGTACAGAATAACGTGAAAACAGAAAAAGAGAAAAGCAGTGATTGAGAAAGTATACGGTCCAATTTATTCTTAGATGTACTTTACTTAGAAGAAAAATTGAAGTATTCATCAAGAAGTGAACAATCGCCTTCCTTTCTTAGACAGCATGGTAATTAGGAATAACGAGAAAAACTAGAAATTGACATCTATAGAAAAGAAACTAGTACTAGAAGGCTCATAACGACTGATTCAAACCACTGCGAGCAACAGAAAATGGTCGCGATCAATTTCTTGATTAATAGATTAGTAAAATTCCCGTTGAATAAGAGTAGATATTATAAAGAATTGAAATACATCACGTACATAGCGATCTACAATGGCTTCTCTTCTACCGATGTCAAAAGAACGCCCAAGAAATTCCAATATAAACAATTTCTGATAAGTTCCACAACCTTAAAGTCAGTAGAGCCGCGAGAAAAGAAATTTGTTAAATTACCGTTTCATAAAATCACAAAAGGATTAAATAGTGTGTTTAAAAGTCAAAATTTGGCAGTCGCGTTCACTTCTCGGAATACGTTACGTAACCTTCTGGGGAATCCGAAGAACATATCTTCTCAAAAACAAAGGTCAGGAATTTATGACATATCATGCGCCGACTGTGATAATGTTTATATTGGACAGACAAGAGCTATAGAAACGCGGTTTAAAGAACATATCGCCCATTATCGTTATAATAGATCAGAAGAATCGAGTGTAGCGCAACACATGATATATATTAAAAAAGAATCGAACTTACTAAATCGCGAAAAAGGAATTTTAGAACATTCTAGTTTAATAAATATATTCACCGAGAAAGAAAAGGGATATCCTGTATATATTTCTTAAATGCGTACAAAACAGATGTACCTCTACGGTCGTAAATACTATCTGCCATTCGGGTCAGGCAGATTTTTTCGGACGTATTACGCCAAGTGCGCTTATGAGTATAGAGAGAGATGTGTATATAGTTCCTTTTTTGCACGTGAGATATGCACATGAGAGATGACTTTCGTCTATTTGGGAATTGGTTGATAATGGGAGCCGACGTGCTGTTGAAACATATGTCCCGAATTTTATTAAATTAATTTGTGCGGTGTGGATTTCCCGATACTGCGTATAAGTCAATAACAGTTTAAATTTAGTAGCTTTAGTAGCTTTTTACATTGATCATTGATATAAATTAGAAAAATGGTAGGGCCAAGAATTGATCGCTGAAGGACACCTCTTGAGACTACGACTGATTTAGAATGTGCACAGGAGTAACGTGCGCAAGTTTTAGCACCACCTTGATGAGTGGAGAACTCCTATGAGTTCTTCATTCATCAAAGTGGTACGGATATTTTTATTTTTACTAACAAACGGCTACTAGATAAAACGCTGAGATTATCTGAAAAATCATAGGACCAAAAAAAGAAACTGAAAACGAATTAATTCCATTCCGCTTGCTTATCTTCCCCCAGTTTTTAGAGTAATGCCAGCGAATTACGCACATGCATTACACTTTTAGAAAATGGTATTTGCCGAAATCGATCGAATCCTCCTGTGGGTGCATCGTAGAGATTTAGATGCGACGATTATGACCGGTCCCAGTGACGGAATATTCGTCGGAACGGAATCGATTATTCGTGGGCGACTCGCAGAGTCTTCGCGGTCGTGATCCGACTATGTCGTTGCCTGATTATCTGCGTTTAGTCGGCCATCCGACCGAATTTCGCGTCTAGACTGGCAGATAGTCGGGGGTGGTATAAAACTGATGATTTTCTGTCTTTGCATACTACATTCTTCCTCCATTTTCCGTTTTTTTTTTGTATCCGCGTTCAAGGCGTGTTAAAATCGTCAGCAATTTGCTCTGTTGAATCCAGGCTTAGGACAACTTGTGCGTACTAGAAATGGATATACTGTTCGAACTGTAGCTAAAGCAAGAGACCGGCGTAAAATGAGTCAAATGTTTAACCCACTGGCATCTACAATAACACACTCACAGTCAAAATTACTTCAAACATCATTTTTATTTATGTTGATAATGCGGAAGCATCACTTAGAGAGGATATTTCCGATGATGATCCAGTATTAGCGGTAATAATAAATTCCTCCACCATATCTTCTACGATGTTGAGCTGGATCATACATCTTACTTTTTTCGGCAATGGTGTGCTTGATGCAATTTGTCCATGCTTCAGCAGTTACGAGTTTATCAATCAATAATTCTTTTACCTCTGGTAATTTAAAAGTTTTCTTATTTGCAGCTACATATTCCTTCATTTGACCCAATACGAGTTCTAGCGGATTTAAATTGCAATGATATGGTGGCAACCTTAAAATTTTACAACCAGCTTCTGCTACCATCTCATCGATTACATAGGATATCGGATAATTTTTTAGATAGCTTTTAGCGAGATCCAGAAGTTAATTAATTAATTAAAATATCCTTTTTCCATGCAGTCGTTGTCATTTCTTTCTGCCTTAACGGAACGGTATGGTGCATTATCCATTACAAAAGTGATTCCCAAAGTGGTCCACGGGAGACTCGACGGGGGTCTACGTTGGCGTGACAAAAAAATGGGGGTTCACAATTCGTAAGCGGGGGTCC